>JASANN010000385.1:267847-307766 GCA_031762395.1 Calameuta pygmaea | reverse complement strand
GAGAGAGAGAGAGAGAGAGAGAGAGAGAGAGAGAGAGAGAGAGAGAGAGAGAGAGAGAGAGAGAGAGAGAGAAAGGTGAAAAATAAAACAAAGCTACATAGCATAGGCAGCGTATCCAGAAGAATGGTAACTGCTGTTAGGAGGACTTAGGTGCAAGATTTACATGAACCCCATGAAACACGGGACAACGACGACGTTCCTGACTCCTGGAGTGACACGCTCCAAGCAGCTGGGGACTAAATTGGGGCCCGTTCTCGTATTTCTCTCTTGCGCCAGAGCTGACGAATCGAATTTTGCAATTATAAATCTTTATTCGACTAATGGGTAAGCATAGCTGCGAGTGAGAAGAAATACTGAAGGGGTTAGGCAGGGCCCGAGGGTAATTTCGTTATGGACTGTCAACCGAATGGCTCGTAATATCCCCCCACCATCCACCACCGTATTAATATGACGTTTCTGAAACGAGGGACGTAAATCGCATCAGGCGACAGGTCACGCGTCTTGTATTAGCTTTTGGTACCAAGCAAAAGTCGGTCCCTTTGTTAAGGACACGGGGTGGCCCAACCGAGCGGGAGGGGGGAGGGGTTAGCTCACCCCGGTCCCAACACAGGTAAAACACCCAACGCGACAACTTCCTTGTGTCACATGACTTTTTGGGCCCACTGTGAGAAAAATCATACCAACCGCTGACTGCTACCGCTAGTCGCTACCCGCCCCCAATCGCCTGACCCAATTCATTGTCAATGTGTACAGTTGAAAAAAATCCACAAATGGTCAGTGAGAGAAACTATTAGGAAAAAAAAAAAAATCAGGAAATGGGATACCAGTCTCGACGTGGGGCTTCTCACCGCAAGAGACTTCTTAGAGATATACCTTGAAGGGGGTAGGGGGAGGGGGGGTGAAGAGCCGTGGAGTCGATGTCAGCACGCGTCTTCTTACCCATCCTCAACCTCATCATCCGCATGCCCGTCCCACCTCGTCACCCTTGTCATTTATCCTTACCTATCGGATACAATGTTTCCGTCCGTAAACACCTGACTTTTATTGATAACAGATGCGAGATGTATTACAATGAGATGTTACAATGGTAGAGAAAAAAAAATGACGCAATTCCTTTGTAATTGGCGAACAATAGTCTAGTTGAAATTTCATTGTGGAAATTGAGGGACGCGTCGCAGGTTCCAGAGAGATTCGTACTGGGCCCAATGGGACCTATTAAACAGGTCCTGGCACTTGCCAGAAGTAAAATTTTCACTGGTGCAACGGTGAACTTCGATTGAGCCGATAACGTGCCGGAAGTAACGAGGGATGATTGATTTTCGAAATACAGAGAAAAAGTGAACCACCCGGTAGAAACGGGATGCTGAGAAATGTCTGGGATGAGATCTGCCGTGTAGGGATAAACGTTACGACATATAGATCATGTGAGATTGACAGAGGAAGGGTTGGGAGAGGGGATAGCACGGATATCACTGTACATATCACATCCGCCGGAAATAACGTCTAGCCTCCTTCTTTTTACCTGTCCTCCACTTTCATCCACTTCTTACGGGCTGTTTATAACGTGTATGTACGTACCGAGCCTGTTTACATACGAAGGGATCAGACTAAGGACGTTGCCACGTGGGCTATTATATTGCTTTATAAGAAGCCCGACCAGGTCTAGGGGATTATAGGGACTTTCTTAGTCATACGAGAATACTTACTATTGTCTTGATCTAGTGATTAATTTTCAGCGTTCGCCCTTCGGAGCTTGTACGCACTGACCGATGCGGCGAATACGGACTTACACAAGTTTTCACGTCGATCCATCATATTGTTCTATAAGAAGCCTAACAAAGTCTAGGGGATTATAGGGACTTTCTTAGATGCAAACGAGAATTTAACATTGCCTCGATCTAGGGAATTATTTCGAGTCTTCAAAACGTCGTATGCGTTTTGTATGGATTTTTACGTTTAAACGCTGCTCGCAATACGAGTAAAGTAGAAAAAGAAAAATATAAAAAGGACGGAGAGCGTCGCGTCGTCTAACGTCCGTCGGTAATATCAAACGCGAAGAGCTTGTACGGATTCTGTTACTAATATGCCCAGAGAAAGGGAACCCCTTCGTTGCATATTATCCGATACCAATAATGCGACAAATTCAATTAGAGGGGAGCCTTAAGCTGATATTATATTAGGGTGACGTAACGATTTCTTAATACAACCAATACAATTTTTGGCGAAGGCTAATGACTTTTATAAATCGCGCAAAACGTAGCAGCGTTTGCAAAGTGACTGGTAGCTAAGCAAAAATAAATAAATCACTATGTCCACGATAAACGACACGTGTCAAACAAAATTCCGAGTCTAGCCTACACTGGAATAAAAATGTAAAATACAAAGAATCATTTATCCCGTCAGACAAGTATAGAGGGTTAAATAGGCTCGGGAAACCGGAAGTAAAATTTAATTACGTAAGGTCAATTAATTGCCGTAATTAGGTTAATCGTAGCGCGACAGTCAGGCAAATTGCTCCCACGCATCTCGAGCATGTTTGCCAAGAGAAAAGGTGCAAGAGGAAAAGTCCATGGTTGAAGGTACAAGCAGAATCGTACGACGGAGAAGTCGGGACAGTGCAGAATGCAAAGTCGGATTGCAGGAGGTGGGAAGAAAAAGAAAAAGAGAGGAAAAAGAGAAACATAAAATCAGGCCGGAACGCGAAGAACTGTTGTGACCCAAAAGACAGGCAGCTGCCACCTCGTGTGGCTTGTCAGCTCATCTCTCGTAGCACGCGCTACTGCCGACAGGTGTACACTAGTGAAAGATTATACGTACGTACCTAGGTTCCACATATGAAATCACGTTAGCAATCATTTAAATATCGTGTAGCCCGTCCAATAATAACGTGTCAATTAATTCGTAATTGCACGTCCTGTCGTATCAACGAAACTGGACATAAACACAGACGTAGCAAAGAACCGTCGCCGATCCCACGACTGCCGTGAACGTAGATGGGAAACCCAGTGCTGAATTCTAGGGCAAGGACTACGAAGTAACGCAGAGAGCAGACGGTGCGTCGTAAAATGAAAACAAGACCGAGCCGACGGGACGCGAGAGTGGGGATAATGCCAAACGCCGAGGAACAATGACGGAGATAGCTCAGACCAAGACGAGGATGCAGCACGAGTACCAACTACTGCTGAAGGAGAAACGTGGAACCAGTAGAGAGGAACAAGAGCCCCGACAGGAATTCGGCTATTAAACCAAAACCCCGAACGACCAATAAAATTCGTCTGGAACCACGCGCGTTGTCTGCCGGCGTGGCAGTAGCGTATTAACCATATTGCGGTTAGGTGTACACAGAGTGACTAAACTATAGTACAGTTTGTCCCCGAGAGATACTTGAAGTTTTATAAAGTATACGAAATTGTAAAATTATTAAATAAAATCGGCAATGTGCCACCTAGTGTCCACCTAGCGTTGAGTTTATCAAGCTATCTATTCTGTTTACCATTAATTTACGATTTTGACCATCGTCCGTACGCTAACTGCCTGACGTAGTTCCTTACTCTCCCTCTTAATGCTAATCTAACCGAACCTAATCCTAACCTGCGTTAAATCCCACCTAAAACCTAACCCGCGTTTAAGTACATAGGATGAGACGTTTATATACCCCGGCGACGATGTCTATAACGCCTCGAGTTACGAGACGCGTTTACGAGCCGAGTGCAACTCGCGCCAGACGTCAAGAGGCCAACTGAACGTTAGCATACAGGATAGTATAGTCAGTGGGTTATACGTACAATACAGTATACGCTCGTATAAACGTATTCCGGCGTATTGCCCATTTTTCATATACTTCCTTCAGGATTTATTCAACCAACGATCCGTTCCCGTATTAAAGCGACAAAGTCATTCGATCCATTGATTACGTCACCGCGGTGCTTTTTCCAATATTTAACGTCAATTTCACTTATCGTCGAACCGCGTACTTCCGCCGTGTTAGGTTAGGTTTTACGCGATAAGACCCACGGAGAAAATAGGCTTGCCCAGGTAGATGGTCAATTTCTTGTACGACGAAGGTCAAGGGGACGCCAAAACGTCAGGTCAGGAGGATGAGGGGGAAAGGGGGGGGGGGTGTTTCGGAGAAAGTGGCCTTGAAATATGACTAGGAAATTTTTTGTTCCTCTGTCAAGAGGGTTACTGTCTGAGATCTATCGACTATTGGCAACGTGCTTGCGCACTGTGGACGTAGGAAAGTCTCGAGGAATTTTATGTTCGCCAGGTTATGGTTGCCGTTCTGACGTTGGAAGGGCAGGGAGGCGAGGTACCTGGGGTTGTTTTACTGGGTCTACAACCGACGCTTTCGAGAGTTTGCTCGTTGCTTATTTTTTGACTTCGCTCTGCGTTTCCTTTTGTATATGGTTACTGGTCTTCTTTAGTGGCTACTACGCGTTTTTCTCTTTATCGTCTGTACGATTCTTAGTTAGTAACAGGCCACGCCCAGGATAATTGGAACCACGCCCACGCTTCCAGGTCTTTTCGTGTACGGTGCAATAACAAGAACTTCCCCCTTTTAATGTACACGGCTGTAGCAGTGTTTCTCTTAAATGGGGGGGAGGGGGGGGGGGGAAGAAAAATTGTGGATTAAATCGTCGAACACGGGAAACGAATGAATTTCAAGTGAGAGCGACGATTATTTAAGAATATTAAATCAACGTCTCTTACCGCGTCCAAGTCGTACGAAAGCGCCATGTTTTGCACGCTAATTTACTTGCCAATTGTCCTTTTCAATGCCTCCGCCACGTTTTCGTCTGTCGCTACCAATGGAAATCGACTTATTCCCGACACAGGAGTCTCTCTATCGAAAATTCGCGACGCTTCTCGAGACGCGGAAAATCGTCACCGTGCAAAAAGGTCGTTTACGTGTGAGCTAAGAAAAAATAATTTTTTTTTTTGAAATTTCTTATTTTTTTCACTCGACCTCGACTATCGCCAATGACCCGAGACACGTCTCTCTACGCGAGGTCTCTCCTCACGCACCACGTAAGTCAGAGTCAGGATTGTTGGAACCAACCCTACGTCGGTAAAAGGTGGTTGGCGTGCGTGCCAACGTAAATCACTTATCGCCTGGCAAGACTACGTGAACGCGATTCCCTTAACGAGCCCTAATTGGCTTAATAAGGAATTTTGCTTGAAACTACCTGTACACGTATTGCGCGTTTACATGCTCCAGCGCACCTACCGGTACAGTGTAAACCCCCGGCTTCCACGTGTATAAGTTTTGAGCAAATTTAAGCGGTAGACTTGGCCACTTTTTTTTCCCCCTATAGATACAAAAGTTTTATCAGATAGCCAATTGTAAATTAGCAACCGAGGTGGCACACGGAGTAGACAAGATTTTCCGTGATAAATTGTCGAAGTCGTTTTGAAGGAAAAAAAGATATATATATATACATATATTCCTATGCAGACGCATTACGGCCTCGACGTTTATGTTGTCTCGCGACCTTGCATGCATAACGCTGTGCAATAGGCGTTCTCCGGACTCAGCTCTACGGTAGTGGGTACGAAGGAAAAGGTCCCAAAAACGGAAATCGTTTGGGGCCCTATACCTAGTAGGGGTCCCTGTGTGTATTCCGTAGGATTTAGGAAACATACGGTCGGCACGTGCTTGGTGCCACGAGGGAATCTGCTGGATACAAATCATGGTGGCTGAAAATTGTAGGGGGACGGCGAAGGTGCGTAGGACGAGGGAAAAGGAGGGGGTTACGGTGGTTCGTTTTGGGCCCGTACGCACCCTTATACAGGGATAAATGTAAATGCGTGGTAGGGAAGCGAAAAAAAATCTGGCGTTGCAACTCGAGGCGAAATTTGAAACTCCGAATAAGGGACCCGGGTAAGGACTACGTCAGGTTTCTTGAGGGTGGTTTACGAACCTAACGGGGCCCTGACATGAACCGTGTGGCCCCCTATCGAGAGGGTCCTAAGGCCCCCCCCAGCCCCCCTTCTATACTGACCGATCAATACTGTAAGATAGGATCGATACAACGACAATTTATATCGGCAGAGTCCATCTAAAGCCGATTGTCATTCGTCACCAGGGTCTTGTTGGGAGCCACGGTGGGGCCTTATAGCTAGCTCAGGCCATTTCAGTTTGGGCCCTCGTCCCGGAGGTCAGTCTAACGGGACATCCATTGAATTATAGTTTCCCAATGGTAATTCCAAGAGATCCGCGACCCTTCTTACCATTATTCCTTCGACGTTTTGGGCCTTACGAATGTATACATTAAACGGGCCCAGAGCCACGAAAACTTTGAAAGTCCCAAAAAACGTATGAATAATCGCAAAATCAGCCCTTACGACCGATATCAACAATTGCAAAAAAATATAACATCTAAAGTCACGCGCCCCCTCAAGTCCCAGACTAGACCAGTGATTTGGTCCCAAAAAAAAAGAGGACTAACAAACGGAACTTTTCCCTAGTCCCTTTACTACCGTACCTGAAATACGAGCCACAAATGAAAATGTCCCAACGCTCCGAGCCAACTATATGGGACCCACCGGTCGTTTTCGAGGTTATAAAGTCATCAGACCCAATTGACGCTACGAAGGCGGCAGCATGTACGAGGCTCCCCTCCACCCTCTCTCTCACAAAAGTCAAACTGGATCAACTTTCATCGCTCGATACATTTTCACAGCTCTGAACACGATGGTCCCAACTTTTTATTTTATTTTTTTCATCTAATTTTTAACCGGAACGACAAACTTTTTCTGCTTTTCTTTCTTTTTCATAATTTGTTCACAGCGACGGCCCAACTGGGTTATTACAGCGCGCCCGCCCGCACACACACACACACACACACACTCGCCTCCATTAATAATAATAGTCACGGAATTGAAGGCTTCGTCAGAATCGTAAAAATAATTGCGCCGATTGCAACAGCATTCGCTATCTCAGCAGGCATAACCGAGTCGCATATAATGATAGCCGAACAACACAGTTGCACATTTACGCCGCAGTACACTAGCGCCACTGTTTACACGTCTATTAGATCCCTATATATATATATATATATATATATATATATATATATATATATATATCCATAAACCATATATCCACATATATATATATATATATAGACGCCCGCTATATATCTACAGGCCAATAACAATGAGGCTATATCCTGCCGATGCAACATTTCCCCCTCCATATCCCCCGTTTGCCACCATTAACGCTCAATGCAGTATATTTCACTATTAAACCACGTAGCTCCGTACCTTTGCGCAAGACGCCATTACGGCGTTCCGTTTTCGTCACGTTGCGCAGGCGCACCGACAATGAGAGATCCTTAGCGATCCGTTTGATTATCGTGAATGAACATTATTGGTACACCTTTGTTTTTCTCAACGACGTGAATCGAACTCGATTTCTCCGTTGCATTAGTCCACTCGGACCCCCTTTAAAACTTTCGACTTGAACGAGAACAAAGAAAATGAAGTTTTTTATATCGATAGAGACATTAACTTTACTCGTGCCAATTACAAATATAATAAAAATAAATCTGAACGCATCTTACTCTATACGCATGTCTCAACTCTTTATAGAGGTTTAGCTTGATATTTTCCGAACGCAATGGCTGCCAACGCTAATTTTTTAATTTAACTTCTTTTCAACGTATAATGCAATCAGCTTAGCATTCAATCGTTGATAAGGCAGGATAAGGTTAATAATCATATACCGCGTGACCTCGATCAAATGACTATTTAGCATTTATCGTCGCAAACATTTCCGAGCGAGCTTCGTATAATATTTTCCTTACTTTTTCCAATGTCGTAAGAATTTCATTTAATTTTTTACTGTCACTCTCCATGAAAAATTATCGATAACAATTTTCTCCGGGGTCAACGAGTTTCTGGATGGACAGAAGAAATTATATTACTTAAAAAAAAAAAAAAAGAATTGTCTCGACTTCAAGACAAGTCACACATGCTTTATGTCATTGTTTGACAGGAAGCCAAAGCGAGTGAGCGTGTGAGAGAGAAGGAGAGAGAGAGAGAGAGAGAGAAAGTATATGACGCGCGGGGCCCAGCCGGGGACCTGATTCCGGAGTCCACTTTCGGTACCGTCGGGCACTTTCGTGTATTACCATGATTTGTGGATATTCAGGGGGCCCGGGTGGGGGCACCACCATCTCAACTCCCTCCCATTTTCTCGGCAGGGCCCGGCTTGTTCAAACAGACGAAATTAAATTAAACGCCTCGTGCGCGTTCTTTCCATGAAGTGGGCCCATCAGGTAAAAGAGGAGTCGATGACCCGGGGAACCGGCGACCTGGTGGATGAAAGCATCATCACCGAGCCTAAGAGCTCAGCCACGAAGGACCATCCCAACGACGTGGTCCTGTTCTCTGTAGCGAGAAGAGCTAAGAAGTACCTAGGACAAGAATAAGAATCCCTATCGGCGCAGTCAACGTATTCCTACAATAAGGCCCATAAAGATTCTGACAGATTTGGGTCAGTCGAGCCTGGTTACTAGGCTACACGGTTGATGAGAATTTCTCATTATTTTTCAGCGTGCACACGAGGCACGGGCAACAATGAAAAATTGTTCTTTGTCCTAAAGTTCATATTATCGATAGAAAAATATGATCGATATAATTTTGGACAGTAGCAAATATACCGTAAGGCCCAAAAATATAAAGAAATCAGGTACATTGAAGATATTAAAGGATGATGCACCTGTAGTATCGAGGAGACTGAAGTGGTGAGGAGAGGGTGGTGGAGGGAGGGGGGCATCCACAGAGCAACCACCTCAAACGGGACGTGGGGTGGACGAGGGGAGAGAGCGAGAGCGAGAGAGAGAGGGGAGGAAAGTTCAACAGAGTAAAGTTGAAAAGTCAACAAGAGACGGGACACGCAAAGTCGATGCTTCGGGCCCCGAAGTCGCTTGGGCCTGTTTGCACGAGTTTGAAGAAACCCGTTCCTCGCGGTATACCCTGAACCCAACCTTCATGACCAGTCAGTCAGTCGTCTTTCCGACTTGACCATCCGGACAGTTTACTTAGGACCCCGATATATATGCGTTTTACCCACGAGCGCGTGCACTTCCATCGACGTATATATTTGATGGGTCTTCTTCGAATTATTACGTACAGACTATATAGGGACCGTAAGAACCATAATGCCCACTGCACAATGCCGCATTTTGAAGTCGCCATGTTCTCCATCTTGGAATGTAATTTTGAGTACTTTTTTTTTCAAAAACACTCAAACCCTTAAATTGCCCTTATCCGTAAGAACAATAAAGTTAACGCCATGCCCTCAATGGGGGTCCGTTCTGTTTCCGTACTCTTTGAAAAATAAGGTCCCAAATTCTGGAAAGGTACTGGACCAAGGGGGAGCCATCGAGGAGAATGGCAGAAAATTTGTGTAAAATCCGTGGCGCGGTCTGGAGCTGTAATACCAACGTAAAAGGTACTTGTAAAGGGGCTCGTGCCGTTACCTGGTACCTTTTCTACTAGCAGGTCGGCGGTAGTCGGTTTCTAAGGATGCTTAATAGTCGATCCTTTGGCTCTCTCTCTCTTTCTCTCTCTCTCTCTCTCTCTCTCTCTCTCTCTCTCTCTCTCTCACCGTCATTCCTACGCACGGAGAAAAGGAGATGCTTTTCCTTCTAGAATCTACCTATATCGCGCCCCTCGACCTTAACTCATCCCCCGGCAGCTACCTCAGCGATTCTTTCACCCTTGAACGGTGCATTCGGGGTGGCAAGAGCCAATTGGGTGCTAACCGTAGAAAGGGCCACTTGACTCGGAGCACAACAAACAAACAGGAGGCGACTACAGTGTGGGCCCGTTCATCCTTTTTTTGGCTGGACAAAATATTAGAGGGGTGACTGAGGATCCTGGATAAAAAAGGGGAGGTCAAAGCACCGTCAAAGGGAGACCAGGGACCATTTTCGCTCAGTGGCATAAAGAAGGACCCAATGTCCCGTTGCCGGTGAATCACGGAAGTCGCTCACTATGCGGAATTCCCGATTAGGGCGCTTCCGTGGAATTGACAGATTTATCTGAAAAATCAGGGACCAACATTTTTTTTTTTTGATTCCGAACGAAAGCTATCATTTTTCTTTCAATGCCAAAAAAGCGACTCCCGACAGCGATCTATAAGGATTAAAAACCATTAAAGCCACATTATGAAACTTGCTGAACGTAGGAAGAGGGAAGAAGAAAATTTTCTTCAAATTTTTTCTTTTTCAAAATTACGCAACTACATTTTATAGGAATTTCTCGACGGTGTCTCAGTATCGCAGAGAACCTCTGTTCCAGTGACATCGACATGTGTGTATACTCAAAGGTGTAGTCTCTCTCTCTCTCTCTCTCTCACATACCGTCAAATCCCACGAACTCTATCTCGCATACGAATAAAGGTGGGCGTGACTCTAGAACCCGCTTAACCAATGGGAGACCCGAATCCCGCCTTTTTATTCCACCCCCCCACCAATTCCCCCCGCCAAAACACCTATCAGACTCCGACCCCCGGCGATCGGATCAGGCGCACCGGGAACCTCACGGTGACAACCAATGCCAGTCACAGTCGCTATGAAATCCCAACGAATCAAAACACTTGGCCTTATCATTGTTACGGAAACGGGATGATATCATAGTCCATCCGGGAAGTTTCCCTCGCGATTTCAATGGCAGCAACGTCACCCGAGTCAGCGTTGAATACAAATTCTCAAAAGCAACCACAATTGCACGGCAAACGCCCACGCGATATAACCAATGAAACTCGAAATTTTCGAGTGAGTCTTAAAGTAAAAAAAAAATATTTTCACCAGCCACGAACAATTTTGTAAAATAATCGCCAAATATGTCGTTCGCATTACCCGCATCGAAGCGACGAGTTTCAATGCCTGTTTGGCCAGTCGAAATCGAGCCAATTTCAGAGCGACGCGATTTAGCAGCCCTGGGCCTGAAAACGTCCACTTGCCGTCCGCTAAATTAATTACTGACTTCATTTCATCCCTGTCAGAATCGTATTTCCGTATTGCAAGCCTCTCGCTTCGGCTACCTCGAGACATTCAAGCTCCCAATCTCGATGCAGGATGATAATGAAAAATCGAGTCTGCGACAAGGGACGAAACACGATTCCAAGACTTGGGCTGATCTCAGCCCTCGCCGGCAGCAAACTTCGCCCTGCTCTGAGATCGCCTTCTTTCACCCTTCTCACGCAATGGACTATTTTTAAATTCCCATTAAAAAAAATTATTTTTTTTTCAAATTTCAATTTTCAACAATCGCTCAGCCATCTATTAACGCGTTTCCCTGAAAACCGTACATACACTTTGGCGCGTTTAAAACCGGGCGATTTCCACAGGATAATATTGACTCCTATATCCATAGAAGAAAGTCACCGTAATCTACGCAAAGTCCCCATTAATCAATCAACAGCTTCTAATCGCATTAGGCTTAATGAGCCTCCCGAAGCTCCTTCCAATTTTATACCGTAAGTATAAATGGACATGTATTAATTATGCGTACTCTCTGCCCCCCCCTCTCCCCTCCCTCTCTTTCTCAACATGTCAAAGTCCCACACTGAATTCTAAACGGAAGCAAACTGAATAACCAAATTTCGCAATTCAATAATCTTTATCGATTATTATCGCGCCAATTAAATGTTATTATCAAACTCGTGACAAATTACCGCATCAATCGATAAGACATATGCCGTGTATAGGGGACGAGTATGCAGGTAAGATCACATGGAGCCTATGTCTATATTACGAACGCATAGAAAATGAACAGCGAAGGGAAATTGTACGTCGATTAATGAAATGGACGGAATAGTAATGATTATTTGAAAGGCGGTAATTTTATCATTAACGTTTCGAAGCCAATTCTCAGTGGGGTTGGTCAGTGACGAATAGTTTGGCTGGCAAAGTGGGACTCGACGCTATAGCATCGCTCGTAACTATAGACTGGAAATCATGGACTCGTTGTCCTTCTTCGTGCTTATTGTGTGTCTGACAAGAAGGTTGGATAATTGTATGACTTTGCACGTAATAACGCCAGGTGCGTGGTGAACGCTTGATACACAGTGAGGAGTTAGGAGAAATTGCGAAATTTTGGCAAATTCCTACTATCGATGTCATCGCGTGGGCCGTGGTAGGAATTTGCGTTAAATTTGCCAATTTTCTTTTTATCGCCATTTTCGACCATACCCAACGACATGCTGGGTTACGATTTTGCCAATATACAGCTATAATATATCAGCGACGTACGAAATTTATTTAATTTGCACATTGCTGCTTATTTGAAAGTTGCCAATGCGACCTAACCTCACCTGACCCAATTATTTACCAGTATAAATCTGCAGTAGGAATTTCCGTAAAATTTGCCAATTTCTTTTTTTTATCCCCATTTTCGACAATACCCAGCAACATGCTGGAGTTACAATTCTGCCAATATGTGGCTATAATATATCAGCGACGTACGAAATTTATTTAATTTGCACATTGCTGCTTATTTGAAAGTTTCTAATGTGACCTAACCTCACCTGACCCACTCACTCGACAGTTTAATCTGCAGTAGGGATTAGCGAAAATTTGCAAATTTTTCCTAACCTCATTTTACACGAGCAATCTCCTAAGGCGCTACGATGCGCTACCGATAAGTCTCCTGGGTATAAATTACATGAATTCCATCGATAATTCTCTCTTGATAAACAATACCGAAACTTGGTCAAATTTCTAAGCGTTATCGTATCCCTGAAATTTACTTAAGAAATGTTTAATTGTTCAATTATCGATTGGGTATATAACCCCTCCGGGGGTCGAGTCAAATTAATCAGTAAATAAATCCCAGTACGGTTAGGTTATTTAATCTACAGTTCGCCGCCTTTCGAATCTAATGACAATATTCAATGACTCAGCCCACTGATTTATAATGGCATTCCGTATTTCGTTGTCATTATTATTATGGCAAGAGCCCGTGGCAATAAAAACATTTACAAAATACATTAAATTACGGTAATAGAATAATAAAAAAAAAAAAAATATCATTATAAATTACCTCGAAAATTGTCAAATACCGTGATACACTTTGACAACAGTATCGTGTAAATTGGTAAAGGCAAAGTTATTGACGTTCGAGGAATTTGTTTTTGAAAAAGAAAAAATTTCTTTCACAGAAGATTAATTACGGATAAAAAGATTCAAATATTTTCATCCCCCGATATATGCCCTCATGTACACACATGTATATATATATATTCCTATCGCAATTTCTCGATGAACGAGAATTTTGCTTTAAAAAAGAAAATCGGCCAAGAGTCGCACAAACATGCGTACCAACTTCACGCACTATAAACGTGCACACTGACTATGCTATTACTGACGTGGGACACTCTTAGTCCTAGAAAACAGATAAACAAGTACTTGCACGGTGCAGAATGACCGGGTATGGAAACTAGAGTGAGAGAGATGACGGTCAAAATAATATACAGGGTGACCGAGAAGTACAGTTTCACAGATTTCAAAGAAAATTGAGAAACAAGTAAAAAAAAATGTAATAAAGACAGGTACGCCAAACAGTGACATATATGAGATCTACTATTATCTCATACATAGGTATATATAAACTTGTCAAAGGGTAGTTAGGAGGACGTGTGTGGCGTTCACAACGGCAAACGAATGTGTTAAAAAAAAAAAACTAAACCTTCGAACATGTGGCGCTCTAGTTCTAACCTACTCTAACCTGTCGTGGCCATTTCTTAGCCCACCACAATTTCGTCTGTCACGCATCAGAATTTTTTTCGAAAATTCGGTGTGTGTGCCGCTTTATGGTCCTGACAGTATATCTTTAGTATGTAAATGCTATCAGGCCTGTCCTGGTAAACACCAAGTGTCCTCGTAACTGCCAATACCAAAAGGCAAAAAGTCCTGAAAACTACTCTTCTTAAAACATATACATATACATATATATATATATATATATATATATATATATATATACACAACGAACGAACCAATAAGATTTCAAGCGACAGGAACAGCAATAAGTAGACTAAAATGAAAGACGAGTATTCCCAAAGTATAATATACGAAAAACGGCAGGATTATTCCGTACGAGAACTAGCGATATATTGTGATTATATTTTGATGTACGCAAAATTGTACATGAAATATATCTCGATTGTTTTCAATGTAACACAGTACAAGTGCATTATCGTATACTATAATGTACAATATATTCGTATGTATCGATCGATATCGTTATAGCGACCGGCCTCGTCGATATTGTTTCCCGCTACGTAAATTCAATAACTACGAGGTGGAAATACAATTTTCGGGCTAATTAGTAAGGAAATAATTGAACGGCAATGCATGTAGGCCGTGGCAATCCTATTAGCTATCGCTTACGATAATCGGCGATTCCATTACAAGAGTCCGGTATACGCGCGAATACGGTAGTCACGTCACGACATTGAACATATGTGTATTTATTTACGTAGTAGCTGGCAGTAATCACAGGGACGGACGTAGGGATAGATAAAAGTGAAAAAATAAAAGAGCCGAACGTATAAATAATGCAAAAAGAAATAGTGAAAAATAATTTTTACAATTATACAGGTATACAGGAAGCATGAGGGGCCGAGCTCGAGGACTGTCAATGTAAAAAGAAGGTGAAACGGACGAAGTTTATATTTTGAAAATTTGCAAAAAAAAATATTACATACTACGAAAAGCCGAAATTCGGGAGCGGGCACAATTTTAATTTTCGCGGGTAAAGATTTACAAAGCGAAAAAGTATCGGAGCGCCCGAGACGTGAAATCACGTGAAAAGCCAAAGTATGTAGCTCTTGTAAAAATGAGAACCTGAACGATTCGAAAAACGGGCGACGTCGAGACCGGTGTTATAAAAATGAAAAACAAGATGGAGTATCCGATAAAAGAGATCCGTAAAAAGATATAGAGATTCCCTTAGGGCGTATGTTATAAATGAAATGAAAAGGAAAAAAAAAGTGGAAAACAATAAATATAATAAAAGACGGTATATATATACTTATATATATATATATATAAGTATATATATATAGGGATTTACAAATAATCCTCAGGTCACGGGTACAACGTGAAGACACGACTGCCAATTGTTGATTTTTATTGTACGGGTTTAGTTAGGTAGCCGAACTATAAGAATGTCTGTATGTATAGTTAATAGAAGAAGTGCGTTCGATATAACTCACCATCGCACTGTAAGAATGTTTCTGTGTACAGTTAATATAAGAAGTACATTCGATATAACTCACCATCGGACTGTCCGGCGTGTGCCTATGGTGACCCATGGACATATTGGCCATGGCGACTCCACCGCCAGGATTTCCCATGTCCTGATACTCGTCGCTGATTTCCATCGCGTAGGATGGCAACGGTTCTCTGTTCTTCACCCGAATTTTGGCTGATTTAATGCGCAAAGCGCGGTCGTTTGTTAATTATGAATTTTCGTTGATAATCGTATCAACGATAATGTCAAGGACGATTAGCACAGTTTATAAAAATCGAGATATCGGATCGACGAGAAAAAAAAAGAAATCGGATAAATCGATAATGTCCAGAGTCGAATCCGACGCGACTCCAATACCGAGGATATCGATACGAAGTGAACGACGTATTGGTTTAAAGATTATTGAAAATCGATTGACTTTGTCTTTCGATCTCATCCGATTTTTACTCTTTCCTTTATTACTGCCCTCCTGCTCCTCCTCGCGTCGCGTCTCATTCGTCGGAAAAACACCGGGTGAACCCTTAAGTACGAAAATAAACTTCCTTTCGAACCACCACCACCACCATCACCACCACCATCACCTTCTTCTTCACCTGCACGAACCTCGATGCTAGGATTGCGATGTAGTTCGATAATTTTCTCCTTTTATTTATTGTTATTGTAATTACAACAAAAAATAAGAGAACCAGTTCAGATCGACCTCATCCGTCCCGAGTCAGGATGACGAGGTGGTCCCCGTTTTAAAAGATCGGCTCCCGTCACGATTTCGAATCATAAATGCCACAGTCAGTTCGCGATCGTTTAAATTTCCCGCGCTTCGAACGAACGCCGATGTACGAAGCTTTAAGAAAGAACAAAACAGCGAAGGAGCGATTGAGAACGGTGATTCTTTTGTATTAAAATTTAAAAAAAAAATAAAACATTCAAGCAAAAAATAATTAAGGAGCACCACAGTTTACACTTTTCGGAGTTTTTAAGGTCGATAGAAAACAAAAAAACAAATCACTTTATTAAAAATATTCGCGATCGATAACGTCGATTATGCCGATCTGGAATGTTTGTATTCGGCCACAAAGTTTGTTCTTTGTTAAATTATCGCCTGTAGAAATTGCACGGTGGATGACGCGCAATGTGTAGTATATGCAGGAACGGCGATACACACCTCGTCGGGAAGCAAATGAACGTACAGGAGAAAGCGAGACAGAGTGATAGAGGAGACAGAGAGAGAGAGAGAGGACGTGTCCTTGTTCCAATCAAAACTCACGTAAACGACTCTCGCCGATGATGACTTAGTGTCGTGGAAGTCAGAGAGCAGAATTATAAATACAAGGATTATCGCGACGACGACCACACGCGTTTTCCAAAAAGCGAGGAGAGGACACGCGCGCACACCCGCGTCCACTGACGATCTGAGCTTCCTCGAGTCTCCCTGCAGTTGATCCCCACCAGAAAGGATCCTAATGGGCGTGGCCTCCGTAAGTGGGGTTAACGGTGGGGAGCTATTGGAAATGGGCGGAGCAATCAGGCCACGCCTGACCAACTGCCTACCTCGATATACCCTATTGGATAACGACCTCGCGACCTTAAAAGAAAAAAATCACGATTATATTCTTAATGGCATCTATTCTCTGGCATTATAACCTCTATATATGTATATGTATATCCAACGTCATCAATGATCATATACAAATTAGAACTTTCCTTTTATTCGGTACACACGTACTTCGCACAATCGACTCAATCGACTCTTTACAAAGAGAACGAGTCGTAACTGGCTGCGAATATTTTCACGGAAAATCCGTGATATTTAAAAATATATATAAAAGTTCGCTCTTCGTCCCAGCACCAAGTACGCGCAGTCAGTCGCGATGATGCGGATTATAGGCGTAAAATTTGCAAAAGACAAAATAATATTTATATACGCGCCTTTAAGAAAATCAATATCCCCTCCCCCCGCTCGCAGTTAAATTATCCGAGTAAATTATTCCCACGGTCGATGTTACTGCGCAAGACGCAGAAGGCGTGCACCTTCTTTACGCGATCCCACCCTTAACGTCCATTGTACGGGAATATCATAAGTATCACAGAGGTAAATAAGTATTACAAGTGGGAAAGAAGTCTGCCGCGCTATGAGCTCCACTGCTGCGAACCAGGATCGTCAGTCGAGTTGAGTCGCGATTGGGTATAGGAAATGGTTGGTGCGCGGTGAGGTCGCGGCGGTGGGAGGGGATGGAGAGGGTTAAAAAGGGTTGAGGAAGGTATCGGGGGGAGCGGGAGGGGGGCCGGGGAGTCTGAGGGGGAGGGGTAAATACAAATGGGGAATAGGTAGAGAGGAGCGCACACCTCTACTTCGACAAACTGCATTAAACTTTAGTACTGGTAGTTTTTTCTTCGACAGTCGTTAACACCCCAACGGCTGTTTGATCTTGGTTAATGCGTGTGCCATCTCGCGGCAATTTCACGTAACGTAGGTTCGTTTTTGAAAAAAAAAAAATAGAGATAATACTTACAATAACGTAAACGTTGATTTTTCGAGTGAGCTTTGAGCAATTTTTTTTATCAGGGTCATTGAGACTTAGGAATTCTTTTTTTCTTTGGTTTTAAATGATAATCATGGAAATTATTGCTTTTTGGGGAGTTTTCGTTTACGAAGTAGCGCTCTTGGTAATTTTGAATATTTTTTTGGCTTTTTTGTTATTATTTGTCGGTCTTATGCTCGATTCTATGATACGTGGTAGGTGGTTGCTTGAGTGCATATCTGCATGCACTCTACGTCATGTGCCAAGATGGCGGGACTGCTTGCTGTACAAATTACAGGTAATTGTAGAGAGTGAGAGAGTGAGAGTGAGTGAGAGTGTGTGTGTGAGAGAGAGAGAGAGAGAGAGAGAGAGAGCACGGTTCCGCGTACGTGAAGTACCGGGGAGGGAACCTTGTAGGGCCAGCCCAAAGCCAAGAGCGTGTGAAACTGCGAATTTTATGATCTCGCTCGCGCGATATTCTTTATATGTATTATATTATAGGGTGGATAATTGTACGAGCGGAATTGAATCTGTTTACAGAGAATTGATCGTAGGTTTCAGCGAGAGATTAGAAAATATAAAAGAAAAATATAAGAGTCGAGGGATTCGAGATGAATTTTTATTTATATTTCAAGAAATAAAATATGTTATTCTATACTTATAAAATTTTGTCAAATTTTTAACTATCGTCTGTCAACAAGTGCCACGTGCTTATTTTTTGCGGAAAACAATAAACTTTTTAGCACGTGGCTCGTGCAAATATATATCACTTTTCTTATATTTTTGCATTGATTAAATCTTTCGTAATCTTTTGGGAAATTCATCTGCGATTTTTTTAAGGATCGCATTATTTGCCAAACTTACGAAAAATACATTGAAATCTTCGAATACCTATGTGCAGGATGTTCGTGTCGTCAAATAGAAATTTCCGTACGACGTTGATTATCTTTCGCGTCGCCATTTAACACGTGCGGAAATAATTGTTCTTTCGTAAAACCTTCGGTATGCCAAAGAATACTAAATCGAAAGATACAAAAAATTGTATTCCGTACTCGCGCTATAATTAGCATGTTTTGCGAATTAGTCACAAATTTGCAAAAAATCCCCCCCCCCCCACCCCCTCCCCAAACCAGCCCATAAATTGATATTCGTCGCGAGAGCAAAACGTGATCTTCAATTACTCGTCGCGAATGTCAAACAACGAAATTCTAGAACTTGAACGGGGTAATCATAATAATAGTAATAATAGAGACATCGAAAAACATATACATATCTACCTGTACGATAACATTATACGCGTCCATCATTTGAATATTTGCGCGTTTAGCGTGAGAATCAAAAGAATTTCGAAATCAAAGAAGGAATGAGAAGTCGGCCATGTTGCTGGACAAACATTATAAGGCAAGAGAGACAAAAAAAGAACTGAAGAATATAAAAAGAGAAACGAGAATTCTCGTCCGGTAATAAGAAATATTCGAGGTTATGGCGTCGAGTCGCCGAGACAGAGGATGTTTGAAGAGGCACACCTAGGCCACGATCCTCCTTTCTCGCATTTCTTGGCACCTTCGATTGACAATTCTCATGCCAGTGTTTGTCCTCCTATCAATATACATATACATGCATATATACATATATATATATCGTATATATATGCATATGCCTTTTATTACTACGAAAACGACTTTATCTTGTCCACTTCAATGTTTGATTAGTATCTATTATTTGGTGATTTACGAAGATTTTTACTGTTATAGCCATATAATGTATCATCGAACGAATAAACTGGTAATAAACGTTAAATATGTAAAAGAGCTTACTTTAAAGATCTCCCTAGTATTTATTAGGAAAAATATTTAAGTATCGGAGACGTCTGATAAAAGTCTGGTTTAAGTCTGTTTGGTCCGAGTCGAGTACTTTTTGTCCCGATCGCTCAGCAGTAATAGTAGCAGAAGTCTTTGCGACGATTCTTGTCCGACTGAAGTCTGGCTGTGGTCGTGATCAAGTCGCGTGGAAAGTCTGAGACTTGAGACGAATATGTGGCAGAAACATTTTCAATGTTAGAAAAGTATCGGACTTTCCACGCGACTTTATCACGACCACAGCCAGACTTCAGTCAGACAAGAATCGAGGGAAAGACTTTACTGTTATTCGATCGGGACAAGAAGTACTCGACCCAGGCCAAAGAGACTTAAGTCAGACTTTTCTCAGACATCTCTGATACCTGAACACTTTAACCAGGTGCCACATCAGCCGAAGATGTTTTCGCCATGTAAATCGAGTACAAGATTTCACTTTGGTTTTACTGTCGATGGATCCTTAAGAGAGGCGTGTATATAGAATTTTGAAAAAAAGGTACAATGAGTATAAAAAAATCAAATTTGGAGCAATTTACCAAAAGTTATGGTCTGGATCAGGTGATCCTGAATATTTTAGGGGACGAGGGTACCACGGATCGTAATAGGGGTGAAAACCAGTCAGCGTACCCCATCAATTTGCTATGCTCCACTGGATAATCTATTATTGTGTAAATTGTCTCCAGCAATTACCTCAACCACATCAGTCCCACCTTTCCTTGACACAGTCTAACCTAATCTGATGAGGGTTGAATTTACACGGGATTTTGAGTTATTTCAACGAAGGATCGAACGGGGGACTGGAGGAGCGTACGATGAAAACGAAAGAGCAAGAGAAAGGGAGGATCAGGGCAAAGAAGGAAAGAAAAATTAGCAAGTAGAAAAGGGGAAGTCCTAGTCAGGCGCCACAGGAGGTCAGCATGAGGTGTTAAGTTGGGACCTAACCGAGATCATCGTTAGCTGACCGAATCAACCGGAAATTCCAGCTTCCGTCAATTTTTCTCAACAAACTCCAATCAATGCCCGTTGACAGTCTCTTGCGCAACCCTGTATGCTTGGTTCTCCTCGTACCAACGGATGATCCTGAGCCACGGGAGATCCATAGAGAATTTCATATAGTGTCCCTAACATAGAGGGAGAGCAACCTTAGATAATAACCAACCAAAGCGGAGATTTCCATGGAGCAAAACAAGAAAAAAAAAAGTGACAATTGTCATGAAAATTACGAGTCCACAGTTTCCGAGTATGCGTCGTAACTGGGTAGCGATAGTTTTTTTTTCTACATGGACACCTGGTATAAATTTGTTACTACCAGCGACCAATGTAAAACTGGTTTTCGAATTTTTTGAAAACGAGGTGAATACAAAATTTTTTTTTTTCTATCCAAATGCATGTATCCCGTACAAGCATATGTGGATCGTACGTATTATCAAAAGGATACTTATTTGGTTCGATAGCTGGAGGTTAAGGGTTGAAGAGGTTAGGAAGCTCAAAAAGGACAGAGAATGATTGCCACGAAATGAGACACGCGCTGAGCTGATCGTTTTCGAGATCATTAATTATCCGTAAAGGCGCGAGGAGGAGCCAACGGGTTCATGGTGGCTCGAGAAGGTGCGAGAAGGAGGATGAAATGGCTAGAGAGTTGCCAGAGAAGAAGAGAGATGTCGCCACCGTCGCGGCCCAAAATTACACTCGGAAAGATTAATGATCGCCGCAGCTTTTATATATCACAACTGTTGGATTATATCGATACGTTTGGGAAGGGGGGAGGGGAGGGGAGGTGGGTGGTTGAAAAAAAAATAAATTTGAATTTATCATTGCGACTAATTGTAATTTCGAATTCAATCCTTTACCTAAGAATTCGATGTGATCTTTATAGATGTCGCGTTATACGAAAATTGTGTATGACGAAAAATCTATAGTGCGTATACGATAATTTTGCGAACGTCATCTCTATAGATAGCACAGCTTGCGAACAGTGCGTTATACGTAATTTGTATGTAGTGAAAGAATTTTAATGCGCGAGAATTCCGTATGCAATAGCTTTCTCGATGTAGCTGCTGAACTAATGGTACACCCCCTATTAAATAAATCGTAACGTTACTTCACGGGAAGATTAACGATCCTATTTTATTTGCCGTGCGATTCGATACGTCAAATTATCACGGATCCAAGATTATAAATGATTCGCTTTCAGCAATGACAATGACTATTTGACATTAGATTAAGTTCATATAGTAAACAACGATCTCACAGTCCGATGGCTTTTAATCTAGTATAAATAAGTTCCCTAGACAAGATCATTAACTAATGATCGGACTGTACCTGATCATTACGAGTGTCTCTTGAACCAAAGATACGCATGAACATTATTGAAACTTGATAGATCATCGATCGATCGATCGCATGCAAGTTACGGCTGGGATATCCCTGATAAGATTCTGCTCTGCCAAATTCCATTCTGTGAAAGATCTAAAAATGATCTATCCCACGGCACATTCGTTTCCAAAGGAAGATCAATCGCGGATCTAAAAATGATCTTCGAGTATCCCAATTCCCAGTTGATCTCCAAGGATCATCCATCGATCCTTCCAAGACGAAGCACACGTTGATAGTCGTATATCCGACAGTCTCATCGTATCATACGTGACATGAAGATCAAGTTGAGATTTCGCATCTGAAATCAAAAGAAGACAACGAATTAAATATTAAAATTACCCAAATTTCCAAACTGCACAAAGACTAAAAGGGGCGAATCTCTTTTTGCCTTACCGAACCACACCGAGTGGTACCCGACCAGCCCTGCTACCGATAACCCCTAGTCGCTAAAATATTGATACGGATTCCGATGCCTGCATCGGTAACAATAATAACTCGAACAAACTAAGCGAATAAGTGGATAGTGTCAAGGGGGTGAAAGAGGGGTGACGCCGAGGGTGCAGGCAAAAGGGGGAAAAGAAAAAAAGAAAAAACTACAACCATCCCTCTCGCTTTTCGTGAGTGGCAGGTTTGCTAATACCTGCCCTCCCCTTCGACCCCTCCGGTACCCCTTCCCTCACCCGCGAATACGCACCCTTTCCAACGGAAAGATACTTTGTGCGGGTCCCGCCTCCTTACCACCCCCTCCCCCCTTCCGCCATCGAATAACCCAGACATCACCGTGTACCGACAACGCGGTACGGCGTAGCCCGCAAGCGCCTAATATTGTTTGGGCATTGCTGTTGCCGTGAAGAGTCGTTGGGAATGTGGAGGGGTGGCAGGGGGATTCGAGGGGGGCGGAGGGCCCAGAGGAATTACTAAGGGGCAGGGGAAGGTGTTTGGGGTGGTTGAGGAAGGGGCGCCGTGGTGGTAGGAGGATGGGTAGGCGATGGGTAGGCGATGGGTAGTAGGTATAGAGTACGTACGTCAAGGTAATACAGGAAAGTTCGAAGATCGTTAATCTTGCAGTTCGTAAGGCTGGATGGATGCTCGCGTTTCTCTTGTATCTCGCGGCCACACCCCCCTCCCCCCACCACCCGTCCAGAGAGACGAGACCGCCAACCCCATCCTTTATTTGTCTCCCCTTATGGCTTGGTGGATCCATGCGCATGGCTCGTGGAAGATGCTAATGTCCTGTCTGCTGGGTACGGGTTTTAGGGGCCTTGTGATTTTTTAGAAGCTGGGCGCCCTTCGCCGCGAGCTTCAATTCAGCGCCGGGACGAGCCGTGATGCCTGGAGACGACGTCGATGAATATTTGAAGCTATGGCGCTGCTAGGGGATTAATTAATTTTAGTGGTTTTCAGGTGATTGGGAGCATAGGTATTTTCAGGTTATTTATTGCCAGTACTGCTACGACCAACGTTGTGTACTTATTCGTTCGTCAGTATCTGAGAGAGATGCAAAATTAATTTCGCAGTACTGTCAGTAAATGTCGTAACGCACCTTTTGACAGTTGCGTTGTTTCAATTACTTTGGCAAGTGTGACTGGTCCACGAATTTAATGTGTTTTTAAGACGAGGCCAGTCACACATCATTTTCCATAAAATAATTCAAATATATGATAGAATTAAAAATATTTATATTTAGTGTAATAACATGCCTGTGTACACTTTGTAATATACATTTTATGCAATGACGCATGTGCTTTGCCAGAGACTTTAGCGTTCTGGATCTGTTAGAAAAAAAAAAAAAAAGTATCAAACTCGGAAACCAATTATAGGTTAGAGTATGTGTACCTTGTGTACCACTGGGAAAAAGCTTTCGTAGAATTGAAAAAAAAAGTGCAGGGATGTGTGATCCAAAACGGTGGTCGTGGATGAGGAAAAAAAATCGTACGGTGGAGCGTCGATTATCCATACGATCGGTTATCCAAATAGCTTGCGAAATCTTTGTTCTGTGTAAACATCGTACAGGCTGGTTCTGTAGAAAAATGTTCAATTGGCAAAGATTTTTTGCTAAAGATAATTAATGATTTTGTATTGACTTCTATTGATTTACCACACGTTTTCGATTACACGAGTACACTGGTTTATCAATACACCCATGTCTTCCGATCAGTTCGGATAACCGACGTTCTGCTGTGCTTCACTTTTGGTCGAGTGACAAAATGTTACATGCTGGCATATGGTCCTCTGACGAAGATATCAAGCCAAAAAGGAGCAAGGAGAAGAAAATGTTGAAACATCTCTAGTAGAAATTTCAATATGAAAATAAGATAGGGCCTGTCGAGGTTCTGGCGAAGCCTTGTTCTGCCTTAGTTGGGATCTAGGGAGGCTATGGAATTAAGAAAGAAAATTTGTACTAGGTACAATTTTTAGAGCAATTTAAAGTATATGCATTTCATGTCTTGTGTGATTAGTCATCTTAATTAAATTGGGTTTTAAAGGAAAAGCGCGTCTAGTACTTCTGTTGTTTAAATGAAATATGATTTACTAGATTACGTGTAGTGTCATAGAATTAAGTCAATTGGGTGTTGTGACTATGCGATGGAGTTGGGATAACGTCGCAGCGGGTTTCGTTAATTAAATCTTTTGAAAATTAATAACAATGAAGCTCAGGGGAAAGAAATAAAATTTCTTTTAACTAAATCCGTTCACTTAGTTTTATAAACCTTTTTCTTACTGGTATGGTGATGCTATGCTGCTGACATCTAGTGACGAGACGAGTAAAGTATTCCATTTAACGGAATAGTAATATTCGATAATTCTGGATACTGTTTTACCGACCGTGTCGATGTAGCCATAAATTTTGTTCTACGTGTTTGACAATAAATTCGCCGACACTAGCGCTTCTAATTGGACCATCTCTGGTTGGACCGAATAGAGTAGCAGTCCGTAGCAGTCTGAGAAGAGAAGTCGACGGGTTCAGGAGCTTTGGATAAGCATATGATATATTGACGTTTGAACGAGTGTCTGACCATCTCCTCTTTGAGGAGATAGCTTCACATATACGACGGGAGAGAAAGGTTAACAAAGGTCAGCGATATAGCAGGGGCTTAAAACAATCCGGATTACAAAGATGCCGTGTACTAGTGAACTTTCTCGATCTCAAGAATATCTAAGTTTTCGGAGTTCAGTTCCTTTGCGCAAGATCGTAGTTGATGCTGATGGAACAAAGGTAAAGTAATCTTATTTTCTCTTGTTTCTCTTATAACTTGTGGTTTTCCTTATAAACATTTGACTGTTGGCGAACAACAACCAGCAGTTATCAATTTTTTAAATGTAAAGTAGGGTTTTTAAATAAAATTAATTCGTATCCATGAAATATGAATATTAAGTAACCGATATACAGTTTTATAATAATGAATTTAATTGTTGTTTTCCTTTTCTGTTTCATATCACACAGGGATGGAAGGTTTACGACTCTAGTCCCAAAACTGTAAAGTGTCCATTGGTTTGTTTACCACCTGTCAGTGGAACAGCTGATATATTTTTCAGGCAAATTTTGGGACTTGCTGCTAAAGGTTATCGAGTCATATCTGTAAGTATCACTAATAAGGTATCGATTGGTTATTGTAATAAGCTTCTAAAATTGAATATTTTCATCACTTAAATGATCATGTAGCTGAATAATAGATATTAACAAGTATATCAGAATTTCAAGTATACTGATAAAAAATTACTGATCACCACATACTGGGATTGCAATAATACATTGTTATCAGAAATTAAACAAACGCCATAATTTGTGATAGAAATGTATATTTCATCAACAGTGCTATTGAGTTGCTTAATCTCTTGTTTTTTCCTCTGCAGGCAGAGCCACCAGTCTATTGGAATGTTAAGGAATGGTGCGATGGCTTTAGAAAATTGTTAGATTACATGGAATTGGATAAGGTTCATATCTTTGGTGCATCTCTTGGTAACTAAAGCAAATTCCTAATGAACAGAGGAAATTAGTTTTTAAATTTAATTCACCTTTGATTAATTCACAGGTGGTTTCTTGGCACAAAAGTTTGCTGAATCTAATTCACATTGTCCTAGGGTTGTTTCTTTGATACTTTGTAACACGTTTACCGATACTTCTGTGTTCAGCTACAATGAGTCTGCTTCTGTGTAAGTGTAAGAACGATTTAAAGTATCTAATTAGATAACCGTTGTTGTTGAGACATTTTTATCATAAATGTATTTTTCTACAGATTCTGGATTCTACCATCCTTGATACTTAAGAGAATGCTTATGGGTAACTTCAGTGGTGATAAAGTTGATGGTGAGATAATAGATGCCATTGATTTTATGGTAGAAAGAGTAAGTAAACAAGCAATCGTTTCCCAAAATATATGCTATATACCCAATAAATGTAATAGAGATACCGAATGAATGTATGTTTATGAAAATTGCAAATCGTAAAATAACAAGTAAAGTTTCACTCTGTTAGTTGCGTGATAATTCCTTCTATCTCATGAATGATTCATAGTAGCATATTGGCACAAACAAATTCTTGTACGATATTAAATTTACCATGGGGCAAAATGTATCTTATTCGTATTTATGTAAACAGCTAAGGATACATTCCAAAATCTATTGCCAGTATTATACCCAGCTCTTTTTTCTTATTTAGTTGTTTTAATTTAAAAGAGATGTAATTATAGTAACACTACTGCTAGTCAATATCGGACCATAATCTTATGTTAATAGTTACAACAGAAAATTATAGAGCCAGTAGTTCCACTATGTTTAAGTTTAGATGAAACCATGACTAACTCATGTTAAAATTAAATATACCTTAACGTGGAGGTACTAATTTGAGTCTTTGTGTACTTTGATAGCTGGAAAGCCTTACCCAACCGGAATTAGCATCAAGGCTAACGATGAACTGTGTAAACTGCTATGTGGAACCTCAAAAAATCTGTCACCTACCTGTCACCATAATGGATGTGTTTGATGAGTATGCTCTTTCAAATGGAGTACGAGAAGAGATGTATAAATGTTATCCAAATGCTAAATTGGCACATCTTAAAAGTGGTGGGAACTTCCCGTATCTAAGTCGTTCAGCAGAAGTCAATTTACATCTTCAGGTAAGACAATGATTTATGATATTTCAAGTTAGGTTAAATTAAGTAAAGCAATACTGTTTTATATTTTGAAAGATTTTATATGAAAATTCAGCCTAAGATTTAACATATATATGTTAACTGCTTTCATTATTTCTTTTAGATACATCTCAGACAATTCGAAGGCACTGAGTATGCAGCATCCGAAAGGATCAAAACTTAACAGTTTCTTTTCCTTTTTATTGGACTATTTTTTGCTCATTAAAATATGTAAATACCTTTTGCCTTCAGGTGATATAATTATAAGAGGTAACCTGGTAAGCAGCATCTCCTTAGATTTAAGTAGCCAATTCGACCAAGTAACCCACACAGTCAGATTCGATATTAAAAAATATGAACAATAAGCATTTTCGTCTGATAGTATAGAATAAGAATGTGATACATTAAGAGAATTAGACAGAATTCTTCATACTTTATTAGTCACAATCAAAAAATCTATAGAAAATGTGCAATCTAGTTGGCATTCCAGTGCAGCGCAATGATGCCCTGTAATTTATTGGACTCTCCGAAAGAGAGCAATTGTAAAGAATGATTAAACATATTAAGTTACCGTGAAATGAATATAAGCTAAACAATTTGTAAATATGTATTCCATGTATCATTAAGATATAGAATCATTTTGTTACTGAATTCAATATGTACTATAAAAATATATACGTATACATATATATATAATTTTACATCAAATGAACTGCATATTTAAAAAAAATGATAGAAAACCTTCGTGCCTCTATGATAAATATTGTAATCAAATATACAAACCGCTATAAAGTATGGCGTTACATAAGGACTAAGATAGTGAGGTCAGTCGTGGAGACTGTGGACACTCCATAAGACATATTTTGTCTTACACACATTGTACATACATTCGTAAGGGTATGCACGAGTAGTAGAGTGTCAACCATTGGATTCACTGGTGGATACTGTACCACTTATACTAATATGAATATGCTCATCAACAAAATAGCGTTTTTGAATGCATTTATATTATCACATTTCTTACGAATTGTATATAAAGTATCTATTAAATATTTTAAAAACTTTTACGTGTTTTGCTCTCACATACGTTCCTGGATCCTTGATGAATGCAACAAATCATGTTGTGACAATGCATCTAAACGACATAAATCTTATGTTACACGGATATACAGCTCATCTAACGAGCGGAACAGTATAGTGGCTTCGACCGAGCTACACTATTACCATGTCTTCCTCTGTACTAATCAATAATTTTATAATTCGATAGGAGGTAGAGGTTTACGTGTAGAAGAATGGAAATATTACAACCATTAGTTCCTTGAGTTTTTAGATTCTACACTGTCTGCTAAAGTAAACGTTGAAATTGGGATCTGTACGTTTTTGCATTGTGAAATATTCTGGAGCACTATAATACAGAAATGTTTACAGCATACACGATTTTAACGGAATTATCTAAACTCGTATATTATTTGGAAGAAATAATCAATGCTGCTAGCTATGTTTCTTAGAATCAGTAGCTAGTGGCAAACGCAACATCAGACAGTCCTATTCTTGATCGATAAAAATATAAAGTCTGAACAAAATGTTGCATAATATCCCAAATATAAAAATCCTAGTTGTCTTTGAGATGATTAGGGAAAGATCTGATGCATCGAAGTTGTCTGTTAGGCATCTTGAAGATAACTTTAGGATGTTTGGGTCGAGTGGAACTTGCATTAGGAAGTTTACAGAAATGCTAAGTGCTACTCTTTAAGTACTTCTTCAAATCATAAGATCACATACTTCTTAAAAATCAAGATCTAATTTATGATCAATTTCTAGGAAGGCAATTGAAATAAAAATTATT
Organism: Calameuta pygmaea; assembly: GCA_031762395.1. Taxonomy (NCBI): domain Eukaryota; kingdom Metazoa; phylum Arthropoda; class Insecta; order Hymenoptera; family Cephidae; genus Calameuta; species Calameuta pygmaea. Next base: position 278,767 of record JASANN010000385.1, on the reverse strand, counting down.
ATAAAAATTTGTCACGATCCAAAGAACAAAATGACAATGGTCTTTTGCTACTAAACCTGTTCTAATGAAAGACCATGTACTCTAAAATGCTACTAAAATCAACTAGAATCCCAATTTGAACATTGAGATTCGCTTTCAATAATATTCAAGTTAACACTTTGAAGCCTAAATTTGTTCACTTCCTGAGTTTTTCATGAAAAACTGGTGTCGAAAGATTGTAACATTCCTTGATTGCGAACCTGAAGTTATTATAAAGTTATCAGTGTATTTTGAGAGCTACCTTGTAAAGTTATCCATTCAGAATAATTCATGTACGTATTATTCTTTTACAAATTATAAAGTTCTCTTGTACACTTATTCGTGCAAAGAATTTTCTTGCTGATTTATTCCTCACAGAACTGGCCCATGTAAAGTTGGGTCTTACTCCAATAAGAATAAATGCCAAGGAAACAAAGTATCCTACTCCATAGATAAAACAAATTGTACAAATCTTCACTGAAACGATTAAAAACAATTGTATTACGTGCACAAAGAACCTATCCGGTCAATCTTACTTAAAAATGTCATACATAAATATGTCTAGGCATACTCCCAAAAGGTTAACGGACAGAAGAGACCTTACAAGTACAGGCCAGGTATCAGTTACATACTGGTCGGTATCTTTTCACTACGAGAATCTCGAATTACTTCGCAGAAACTCGGGAACCTTCGTACCTTTCCGGTACCCGATGACTGTGCAAATAAATTACAATAGTATTACACTATAATACAAGTTCGTATCTTAACTTAACAATGCTGACCAACAATAGCACCTACAATTATACAGGGTTATTCACGGCAAACGCACCGGCTGAAATTGGCCCTGAAGGGATGATTTTATGAATCAGAGCAGGGTGTCATCAGTAAAGAAACGAAAGTTAACGTTGTAACGTTGCTTTTACCATGAATCTCACATTCTTTCATTTGTTTAACAAGGCCACACCACACTCATCTCTGGCCACAATACCTCGATTAATATAATTGTTCAATCGCTGTTAACTTCAACTGGTGCGTTTACCGTGAATAACACTGTGTAATAACATTCTTATTTAATAATATTTTAAGGTTAATTACACGTGATATGCGTATAATATACTTTGTAAATACTTGATACTATTGCGAGTCATCCTGTGCGTATATATCCATATATCGATATATGCCTATACGCTACGCAGATACCTTCAAGGTGTGCGTACACCGGAGAAACTTATTCAGGTTTCTTCTAGTGTTTCAGTAACACGCTGACTCTCATAGAATATAGATCTCTGCGTGATATGATGTCAGTTTACTATATGCAGAATATTATATCTATATACATGACGAGTCAACAAACATGCTTGTAAAATATATCTGCGTTTATAATAGTTTGTGCTGTTAGTGTTATTTGTGGATATTTGAGCTTCTGTGCAGATATTTTATCAGATATCATAACAGCGTTCCCAATAATTTGTGCCGTTAATATTATTCATAGATATTTGAGCTTCCGTGACGATTTCTTATCGGGTATCAGACTAGATTTACACAATTGTATTATTTCATCGCGCAACGGTTATCGAACATTAACGTGTCATCCGGGGGACTGCTAGTTGGAAGATTTTTTTTGGATTATATGGTATATATGTGTTACTAGTTATTCACTTTGATGCACTGATAATAATTAAGAGGTTATCATTCTTTTATTTCAATTGACACTTTTGTATTGCATTGGAACTGTTGCTGATCGCTCAGGTAAAAGTTTCAGACAGGAATTCTATCCGGACTAACCCGAAGTTTTGCGAACCATTCCGAAATCCGTGTCCGCCCCAATCCGAAATCATTCGAGCTAAACCCAAGCAAGTCTTTAATCATTTTCTTTCCGTCTCTCAACTCCAACTTCAATCCGAATAAATCCATAGGACATCCGGAGAAAGAATTTCAATTCTTTTCAATCATGAATCCGAGGTCTATTGTGACAAAGTATTTAATATTTTTTAATTCGTACCTCCAATCCTTATGAATCCGAGACTTATCCTGATAAACTTTTCAATCCATTGCAATCCGCGCATCTGATCGAAATGAATGAGAACCTCATCCGGAGCAACTTTCAATCCTTCTCAATAAGTCAAACAACGCCAAGTTTAATCTAAATGAATTCGACACCAATCCGAAACAATCTTTCAAACCTTGTCAATCCTTGCATTCAGTTCGAATAAATCGGAAATCATTCGAAAAGAATCTTTGAAAGTTTCGGTTGAATTCAATTCCTATTTTTCACGGATTCGCTCGGAATAAAACTCATTCGCTCGGATACAGATTTCGGAATTAAATAGATTCAGATAGATAGAAATTTTCCTATCCGAAACTTTATCCAGGGTGGTTACAGTTAACGTGAATTAAAAATTGGATATGGTTTGAATGTATCTTCGTGTAATTCATGATGCTGAAAATGATGTTTTCCAATATATTAAAATTATTTGGATTGTTTGTAAGTACCAATTGAAAGCAAATTTTATTGAATTTTTATATGGAGAGAACTCAAGTTGTTATGATGGTTGACGTTAGTTATCAGTGTTTTATTTTATCGTCATTATGATTCTGATATAATGTGAATATTTTATATAAGTTGTTGCACTTTTTAAATATTGTATTCATAAAAAAATTTGTTCATAAACGTATTTAATTGGTACATCCTGGATACATTTAAATAACACTTAAGATGACGTTACAAAATGCTATTTTTATTTATTGTTGAACATGGTACGGTACTATAAGAATTATGAATGCTATAATTGGGCATTGTTCACTTACCAATATATCAAGCTACTAAAAGCAAAAGGGCGTATGTTTGCTGAAAATCCTATGATCATACGCCCGTTTGCCTTTAGACACCCCATTTGTCTTCAATACAAAATACTTATGATCATTGTTGATTGAATGTGAAATAATTATTTTAAAAAATGTGAAAAATTCCATTAAAAAGAGTCTATGACTTGTGAATATTTATTTAAACGGATTTTTTGTGTATTGCGTATAGTGAAAGTGTAACATAATCCTGAACTTGTTCGTATAAAAAAACTGGCAATAAGAATGATTTTTGATAAAACTTCTAGATTAAATAAATAATTGAGCTTGACGCTCACAAAGATTTCGCCTAACAGAATTTGATGCGACAGAACTGTTATCGATCTTAAAAAGGTGGTGCATGGACGATCGGTGCCAAAATTCAAGATGGCCGCCGAAAACGAGTCAACGCCGTTACTCAACAGGAGATTACGAATTTCCATAAAATTGGCATATTCCCTCGGACACATTTTCAATGATTTGGCAGCAGCGATGTGGTTCTCTTATACGCTTCTTTATCTGCAAAGAATAGCATTATTCGAACCGATCACTGCAGGAACGCTGTTACTTTTGGGTCAGTTTTTCAGTCTGCATTATACAGTAGTAAAGTTTCCCATTGCCAATCGTTTTTTTGCCAAGGACAATCAATAGTTTTCCCCACTGATTTCCATCGATTTACTACGTATTACCTGAGGCAAGAGAACCATCGGCAATGGAAAATTTTGTAACATGACAGTATTTTGATTTTTTTTTTTTCAAAATGTTTTCTTTCCCAGGTCAAATCGTAGACGCTTTGTCCACGCCAATCTTTGGCATTCTCGTAGATCGGTACAATAAGAAAAAAATCTGGCACATAATCGGCTCGGTTATGGTAACCGTTTCTTTTCCTGTAATATTCGGTACCTTCCTTGAGACATCCGTTACCACAGCCATGATCGTTTACGTGGCAAGTATCACAATATTCCAGATCGGTTGGGCAGCCGTACAGATTTCACATCTATCCATGATTCCAGCCATGACCAATTCTCCACTTGAACGCGCCGACTTGACGGCTATGAGGTACTAAAAAAAATATATAACAAGAAACAAAAATATTTTAATACCTGATTTATCCGCCATTACCCTTCTATTAATCTGTATAGATATTCGGCACAGGTTGGCGCTGCTGTCGTCGTATTTGTCATCACGTGGATTGTCTTGCCAAGCAGTGAAGATCCGACGGTCAAGCTAAATCAGCAGGATGCCGGAAAGTTTCGGGTACCCATTTTTTTGTAGAATTTTTCAAAATCAAATATCTCAATTCACTCACAGATTATTTTCTGTCCAAGAGTTTCTAATCGCTATTGCTTTTTCTTCTTTGCAGAATATCGTTCTGATATGCACAGGCCTCGGAGTGGTAGCTACGGTCCTGTTTCATATTTTCCTGAAAACACATCATATCGAGCAGCTCGACAATGGCACCAGCACGAAGCACCAAGAAGCTGACACACTCATAGAAAACGTTACTCGCAGAAGATTCACCTGGTCCGCTACGACTCTCCTGCTGAGGGTGGCCCTGCTCTACGTAGCCAGCAGACTCTTCATCACCCTGGCAACAGTCTACTTACCTCTTTACATCGAGGAGCTTGATGTTGGTCTTAAACAGGAATTAGCTACTATTCCATTGACCTCCTACTTGTCTTCGTTTGCTGCTGCGATATTATTAAAATATATTACGGAACCATGTGGAACCAAAGTTAGTAGGATTTTTGGTTTTAAACTATAATAGCGTCTCATTGGTTTTGAAATTAATACAGGGGTATTGCCATTTCTTTTTTTCTCAATTAGGGTTGCTATCTTCTCGGTGCTCTCATCGGTATTTTGTCGGCTATTGTCACGGAGTATGCTGGAAGTAGTCAAGCCGCTATCTATGGAACGGCCATCTTAATCGGTGCCGGAAGTTCTATAACTATGGTTACCGCTTTGAGCGTTACTGCTGAATTAATTGGGCCCAGGACCGAGAGCAGTGCTTTGGTTTACTCCATTGTGACGTTTTTGGATAAAATTGTTACCGGACTGGTTGTCATTTTAATAGAGAGAATGTACGTGTCACGTAGATTGATAAAGGAAAAGATTTTTGGAAAAATTCTTGTACCTCTCTTTGATAACGTCAACGTTAATATTATTTTTTTTATAAAATATTAGCATTTTTGCAATCTCCATTTGTCTCTTCAAGTCTTTTGTTACATTTAAACAATTCTTGTTGCGCCATCGGATAAAGCGAATTTATTAATTTTCATAATTATTTAATTATCACGTAATAGATTGTCACTGAGTAATCTGTCAATCATCAATCGGAGCACGACGGCGGTTGTTGGATTTCAAAATTTTTTTATTCCTTTGTTAACAAATCTGTCATCCCTATGACGTTTGTATGGCGCATCTTTAATTATCTGTTATCAATAATTTTAAAATACCGCTATCACTGTATTATGTAAAAACTTATTGTTTCAGGAGATGCTTGGAAAAAGAACTCTGTCCAAATTACAACAAAAACACCCTGGCAGTGGTGTGTGCGTCGTCCATGATTTTGGGGTTACTGACCTTGATGTCCGTCGCACGTTGTCTCAATTGATTAAACGTTAATTCATTAACACATGAATTAAGCACAACAATTCCCTTTAGGAACAGCGTCTACAGGATGATTTAAAAAAACTGCAATAGGCAAAGTAGTATTTTATATTGTACCTCAATTTCAGTGAGATACATTCTTCGTATGAAATTGAAAAAATTATTTTTTTCCAAAATATCCTTACCTGACATTTTGTACATATGTATATTCAACGTTAACTACGAATTTTCTTTTATAGACACGTTCAATATAAACAATCAAGAAACTACTTGCTCGGTACGTTTGAATACAAGAATTGTGTCTGCTGAAAGAATTAAAAGACTAAGATAACAATTAGCTACCAATTTAAAGGAGCCACCCGCTACATAATTAAAAGACAATTAGTACCTTTGCGCATATCGAAGTCGACACAAAGAGGTTTAAAAATTATGATACAACTAAGAGGTTATTTTTCACATAATAAGTAGAACGAGAGTTCATAGTTGTTTTACGTTAAGCCTTTAACTTTTTTTTTTTAATTATTATCTAAAACGCGCAAACCATTATTTTTCAATCGATTCACTGGAATCGCGACAATATACATTATATGCGTAAATTTCTCTAGACATATATTAACAACGAAGTCAACGAACTAAAGAAGCCACACTAAGCCGGATGAGTATCAGTTACATACAGGTTGACGTTTATTCATTATATAGCTGGAGGTTTCAAATTACATAAGAGAAACTGGCCGATATTTGCGCGATTCTGGTCTGCGACGAATATGCGAATAATTTAAATGATATAATATTAATAATAATAACATACATATAGTCTCTCTTGCCGAGATCTTGCGGACGAAGGACGAGAATCGTAAGTCTTCTCGTTTTAATCTGTATTTATGAATGGTGCCAATTACATTTTTGAACTGCATTTTATAGTGAAAAATTATTACCCTACATTGCACTAACCATGCTCGTGGCACCACAATAGGAAAAAAATGTCTGGCGGTAATTTGAATATTTTTTAAATCTGTCAATTTAAATCATGTAAGACTGAAACGTTTTTTGCGCTTATTTTTCATAAGATTATTTTAAAATTACATTTGTTCGTACAGCAGCGTCAAACAAGGTAAATAAACGAGTAAGGTAGCCTAAATTGATATTTATAATATCATTTAATTAATCAATTCGAGTTATTAAATCCATTTGGGTTATGGTTACGGACAGAGCAAGGACCCCCCTTGGCCTTAGTTTTGTTGAGCTGCACTCTGTTTTCGCTCGACGTCCAGGGGAAGCGACCGTGAGAGGTCTCTGGTATCGTTATCTTATTTTTGAATATTATTGCTTTTATTATGGATTCATATTTGGAAGTTTGTCTCGGGACACCGAGGGGGCGCGACAGGCATCTTATATAAAATCACGAAGATTGTTTTCGCTAGTTCTCGTACGTAGTTTCGTAAGGTAGTGCAGTTATCTAAGAGTGTCCTTTGGATACAGTTTTGGAACTTGTAGATTAGATGAATCAGCTCCGGCGAGCAATCTCAATTAATATCGAATCTCGGATTACCGATCAGTTTATCTCTCTGTTATCGCTACACTTTTTACCTGGCCGTAACTCCGAATCTTCTCTAGCACAACTTACAACCTGAGCGGCTCTGCATTTCCGGTACCGTCTCCTCCTGTTTACGCATCCAGTTGCGTTTGTCGATTTTACGCGATTCATAAAAATCGACGTTTTCTCTTACGTTTCTCGATTTCACGCGACCCCAAAAATCTCTAGGATCTGTTGTACTACCATTTGTTTTAATGGGTTCCGTCAGGGTCATCGTTTTGGTGGAATTGAGGCAGTTCTCCTTAACTCCCAGAGCATACTGGTTTGTCGGTTTCCGGTGAAACAAAAATCGATTGGCATCCGTCTGGCATGCGGATGCATGAGCGAAAGTTGGACAGCCAAAGCTGACGTTTACGTGTATGTTTTTTGGGATCAGGAAAATCACGTCGCAATTATCATAATTATAATGTGCAGTTCTATTGAAGAACATGATTGATTTTAAGTAACCAATGATACATTCGAGGCTGCAGTAGTCGTAGACTTTGAACCCTAAACTCGAGCACTGGGTTGCATATATCCGAGCTGTAAATAACAGTCTCGCCTAAAAATTTTGAATATTTACAATTTCTCCATTTTCGCACCCATCCATTTCATTCTTTGACTATTTGAAGTATCGATTTAAAAAAAGTTCAAATTCTATGCATTATATTACATTTTACTATCAGGAGTACTCAAGGTTTCAATGTCTTCTTGCTGCTTCGATATCTCCAAATTACATACCCTTGCTCGTTTATGTTCGCGACCAACGCGCTTTGCGCTTCTACCACACGTTACCGACTAGGGGAAACCATTTTTTGGACACTTTTGACTAAAATCAGCAGACACAGAAATTTATGATTACATCATTGAAAGGTTTTTGAAAATTAGCCGTGCAAATAGGTCTATTCACAAATGGCTAGAGAGATAAAGTAGAGTACACTTGACACCCAAAGAACATGGGTGAACTGAACGTCGGAGAGAACGAGGGGCTGAAGGGCGACAAAATCTTGGATTAATAAAATGCTTATAACTTTTTTACTATCAGGAACTGAAGTGTCCCCATTGTATTGTTAAAGAATAATTCAAAGAATAATAAACTGCAATAAAAAAATTTCATTTTCTTTATCAACACGACTGTATCCTCTCAATCAAAATTGCGATATCTTACCGTTAATTATTTTCAGGAAAACTTGGGTAATTCGTAATTAATTTATTCAAATATTATTAGGGATAATCTGTCCTGCATCGTTTACACTGCCGTTGCCACTATAGCTTTTACTTACCACTTTAGCTGCGACTTCTATTATTTTACTTTAGTTTTTTTTGCATCACACAGAGTCTTTCCCGTTGATTCGCTTTGTATATTTAATTTTTAAGATTTCCTGTTATACATTTCATTGACTCAACACTCGCATGTTGACAGTCTCTTGATTATATTTCTCTTATCCATTTTAATATCAGTAGCTTTTATCCTCTTTGTTATAACTATGTATATGCTATCGATATCGAAGAAATAGTAGTTATCATTTTTTTTTCACTCGATGGTATCATTTTCTAATCATTCTCTTACCCCGAAAATCTAGTGTCCAATGCCTGACTTGTAATGATTATCTGTTATATATGTTATTCTCTCTTGAATCCCTACCCATACAGAATGTTAATATTATAGAGATTTCATAAACGTAATCTTGTAATACTGTCATCATCTGAGAAATGTTACAGTATGTTTCTATGGCATTTAAAATAATTCACAGAAATTTGAAAATGTCTGTCGACATGAAAAACCATCTTTTACATAACAGGTAACTAGCACTGCAAGATGATTGCAAGATATTTTGGGCAGACATGTTTCAGTGATATTGTTAGAATGTAACAGAAGCGTAACCTAACCTTAACGTGACTTCAAAATTATTGGAACGGGTAAACTGATTCTGATTGGTCGATATGAATTCTCTTCGTCCTGGTTCTAATGCGATCCCATAATTCTGAAGATGAGTGGTGAAAATAGCTAATCCGTATTACGGATACATAACTAACCTATTTGGCGAGATAATCAAATAATTTGGGTGTAGATTTTTTAGCTTTAAATGACAATGGGAATACAATACGAAAGAAGAAAATTCTTTCGAAATAACGTCATTTCAAATTGCTATTCTTCAAACCGTTCGGAAACGGTTGTAAGTTACATTACCAACGCGCCATGTTTATTACGTCCTAGGAATCAAAATTTTCGACTGTATCGAAATGCTAATATCGAACTGGTTTCTATAATATTACGAATAATATATGTTATGAAAATGGGATATCGCAATGTTTCGAAAATGTTACTGAAACTTCGTGTGCTGCATGGATATGCTATATATATATATACATTATTAAAAATAGTTTTTTCTTTTGTAGCATCGAAATTTGTATTGTGTAAGAAACATTTTTAGAATTATTAATATTGTACAAAAAATTTATAGTATACATTGGTTATAATATGTAACAATGTTCATAATAAATTACCACAATTTTTGCAGGATCATGATATATGTATACATTATTTTATACATGATTCGCGTTTAACAAGTACTATCTAGACTTTCCTTCCTTCCTTTCCTTATGGGTGACCTCTCAAATGAGGAGATGCGCCAGTACCATCTAGACTTTCATTTCGCACCTAACATAGCCATAGAACGGTAAAACCATTAACGTTGGTACCCTATACACTTGGTACATTTCTTGCTGTTTAGGTATGGTGGCGCTCAAAGCGCTCACTTGCATCAAAGATGAGTAGGGAGATGCACAACGCTACGATTTCAGGAGATACAAAAAAGCCTGGCGCTAAATCGTAGCGGCGAATCCAGCAGTAGGATTTTGTGATCATCGCCTCCGTCGACAATGCGAATCCCGTTGTAGCCGAGCAAAACGTGAACGCGAACCTCCGCTAGTTCCCAAAGCAACCCTTAGAACGATACCAGGAACTACAGAACTTCTCCAGAACTATTGAAAAAGCCTATTGTTGAAATATTTTTGAGACATTTTTAAGAAAGTGCGGTACTAACTTGACATCATGTAGGACCTTAATTTTTTTAAAATGTTTCATCAATAGAGAAAAAGAAATAAGAAGAAGAAGGAATAAGAAAAAAAGAAAAAAATTAGTAGCACAGAAAAAATTAAAATTCGAAAAATTGAATAAAACTTTCCAAATACTACTAAAAATTATTGGATCTTGATTTACTTTTAACAATTTATTCAAAATATAAAATCGAGGCTAAATCGGAACCTCGCAGAATATGCGGAGTAGATAAAAATTGAATTGAAATTGTAGAATACCGAAAATGAATTACGTTCAAATTGATATATTAATAAACTAGGTGTTTCGAATATTAAAATAATTAATTAAGTGAATAAAGTAAAATATTAGAAATCGGAAATGTTTGAGCAAGCATATTTAGAAGTACTGGAAGTTGCCTAAAATTGCATGAGCGCAAATCCGTCGCGCAAGGCTCGGTTGGCGGGAGCAGGCGGAGAGTGGGGAGAGCGCTTGAGGCTGCGCCCGGACTCCCAGCGCTCATTCTTCCTCGAGCCGGTCTCCTATACTGGTCTCTTGGAATCAACGCCTCTTATTGATCTCCAACCTTCGTCTCTTTCTATACTCATTTCTTCTTTACTTAATTATTTCTTTATCTTTCGTTCTTTACTTTCTTATTTATCTATTTTCTTGTTTAATCTCTATCTTTATACCCTCTATTCTTTACTTTTCTACTTCTTTATTTCTATCTTTTCTTCTGTCTTCTCGTTTCACTCTGTTCCCTCTCACTTTCCATTGTGCTTGTCTTACATTTTCTATTTCCTTGGTCGGGTCGAGCATATTCATTCGAGTAGTCATATAA
>JASANN010000385.1:244670-258497 GCA_031762395.1 Calameuta pygmaea | reverse complement strand
AAGCTACACGTTCGTGTTCACGTTTAGCTCGGCTACGACGGAATACGCGTTATCGACGGAGGCGATGATCACAAAATTGTACTTCCAGACTTGCCGCTACGATTTAGCGCCATGATTTTCGTAACGCCTAAAACCGTAGCGTTGTGCATCTCCCTACTCCTTTCTGGCCTACTATAGTGCACTCGTATCCACTTAGTATATGTATATATAAGTGGGATATATACCCCCCTATGCGGATGTATGTATCTACGTACACGCTCGGTCACATTTCCTTAGGTTAAGGCATAATGTTTATCATTTGACTTGCAAGTCAGGCTTAATTTAGCATACAGCATAAGAAAACGTACAGTCGGAATTAATTTCTGTTATCGTACGAACGTGATTTCTAGTTACATCTTCATTTATTTGACTAAACGATGGTTTCCTCGCTGTGCTACCTAATTTTACCGGTAGTAATGATAATAGGTTTATTAAGAAAGTGTAGAGAATATTCTTGGGGAAGATGCAAGAGTAAAGTTTCTCTTCATGACCGGGTATTCATCGTGACAGGTGCAAATTCTGGTATTGGTAAAGAAACCGTAAAAGAATTGGCGAAACGTAAAGCCAGAATTATTATGGCATGCCGAAATTTACAGAATGCCAAAAATGCCATTTCTGAAATACGAAATGAAATTTCGTCTGGAGAACTGGTAAGTTGAAGTATGAGACGTACGTTTTGTGATGTTGATTTTGCTTAATGTCCTTTATGTAGATTCCTATGGAGTTGGATCTTGCATCGTTCACTTCTATCAAACATTTCGCTGCAGAAGTGTTGACAAACTTCCCAGAGATTCATGTACTTATAAACAATGCAGGAGTATATGCACCGCTTAAGGATCATGCACTTACTAAGGATGGTTTTGAGATTCACTTTGGTGTTAATCATCTTGGTCATTTCTTATTGACTAATCTTCTTCTGGAGAGACTGAAAGAGTGTGCACCAAGCAGGTTAGTTTCATATTTGATTATACTATCAATCGATGTTGCTAACTCATTTTTAACGCTATAGAATTGTGATAGTAACTTCAAAACTTTTGGAGTCTGGTACCATAGACTTTTCTAACCTTAATGGAGAAAAGGGCCTAGCGACCAAGGGCCGTATGAATCCTGGTTACTGCAACTCAAAACTTGCAAATGCATATTTTGGTGTTGAACTTGCCAAAAGAACTGAAAATACTGGTGTTTGTGTTTATATGGTCTGTCCTGGATTTACATACACTGGTCTCTTCAGAAATGTAAAACGGAGCTGGTTTCACTATATTTTGTTCTCACCAGTCGCATTACTGTTTTTGCGTACAGCAAATCAGGTTGGAATCTTCTTGCAATAAAGCTAAAAATTGGTTCAATATGTATTTTCATATGTTTAACTACTCAATGTATATTTCAGGGAGCACAGACTGTGTTGCATTGTGCCACAGAAGGTTCACTTGAGGGAGAAAGTGGACGTATTTATCGTGATTGTAAGGTATATGTTTCCAAAATGAAATTTGAACCTGATGTAGCTTCTAAATTATGGGAGGTTAGTGAAAGATTAACAGGACTTGATCAAAAACACAAGTAGACTGTTAAGCTACCATACAAAATATGTGGATTATCAGTTACTTTTAGTAAGATGATCATTGTATTTTGACTTTGTTTTCTGATCTCAAAGGCCTATTAGAATTGGTTCAAAAATATTGTTCATATTGAATGGCTCTGTTTTGTATTCTAGTAAAATTATGATTGTAAAAGAGTTATAGAGCTTCATATAATTTTCATTTACTAAATGATTAACTGATAAATAATTGTAATCTCTATTTAATTAATTAATTAGTAATTAAAGTTCTTAAGTGTTTCTCATTTAAATTTTAATCATTCAAATTGAAGATAATCATAGTGAAATGAAATATTATCGTGTTTTACAATAAAGTTTATGGAAAATTCTTATTTTGTCATATACGCTTATATGCGATGCAAAAAGATCGCCGAACATATTTATTTGAAATATTGTTTTATATACCGGGAACGAAAATTAATACTTTGTGTTAAAAGAATTTTTTAAAGACCAATTTGAAATTCGCTTTTATGTTGATGTTCTTTTTTTTTTAATTAGATATCCATATATTTTTCATGATTTTCATACATTTATATTTGGAAAAATATATAAGAGTACTGTCTATTATTGTCTATGGTGGCTCTTACTATAAATAAGAAAAAAATTTTAATATGACGTAAATGATACACGCAGGTGTTGAAGTGTATCGGTAAAAGTTTTCTCCTAAAACATCAATGAGTTTTCCATGTTCTGAATAACAGGGACAAGAACAATAATCAATATAATTGTAAATAGCTTCAGCACAATATAATACGGTGATGTATTTAAAAAGAAAAAGTTCTAAATAAATTTTTGAAAAATCGTTTGTGTTTATAGTGATGCTATGACATTGATCGTTGATAGGAATGTACTATGTTCTTTCAGCGCGTGAAAATTAAATTCCACAACTACGAATAACAAGAATCTTTCACAGCTTTTCTTCAAATAATTTTTTTTGCTGGACAAAAGTATGCTTACATTTTATTAATAGTTACTAGTTACCCATAAAGTACGTACTGCATTGATATTTAAAGATTCAGTGATGCACTGATTTTATTGGGCCCCTCGCATATTACATACGTGGTCTCATAACTTTAAAACTAGTTTTCTTCTTGGCTAGGGCCTCTGTTCTCGCAAACACGTTCTCTGAACTACGTCTGACTGAATCGATGTACTCCGAGGATGCTTGAAGATCATTAGATTTCTTATCATCGTTACTTTCAGAAAAAAAGGGTAGCTGTCCGGCAACTAATGATTTTTTGTTTGGCTGTAAAACAATTATCACACATTTTATCAAGCAGAATATTAGATATTGTTTCGAATCTTTCTCTTAATTTCAATAGCATATTTTATAACACAACTTGTTCGATATGATATAGATACAAGCAATGTAAGATTACATATTATGATAGAATTATTTTGAGAGTATGTAGTTACTTACCATTGGGACACTGTACTCCAGATGCTCCAATCTCTCTTCAGAACTGGTTTCGGGACTACTGGAACACCTGTTGCCTAGAAGTCTTTGCGTTTCTTCTGGGTCATGCCTGTACAATGATAATCAAGTTTAGGATGCTCGTGGAAAGTTCTTTGTACACTTATCTATCAATTGATGCTACAATCTTAAATTTACTGAGTGTACTGCAAGCAACATCGTGTCTCCGTTTATTTGTCTGCATCTGAGAAAGACAACTGTGTTAGAAGTATGTATCAAAAAATGAATTTCAGAATGTATCCCAAGTATGCTTAAATAAGAAAGTCATGTTAAGTTTTAAAGTAATAGATAGATATAATCCATGCAAAATATCAGTTCAATTTACGTTTCCGTTTAGCTCTATAAATATGATGAATAGGAAGCGTCTCAGAATTCCTTTTTAATATTTATAGACACTTTTATGGTGTTTCATTTTATTACTACCTATGGCTGAAGTACAATGAGTAGCAATTTTACGAATTATAAAGATGCCTATAAAAGATTGAAATTAGTCTTATTCTATTCTATTCTATTCTATTATGTTATACAGTTTCTTCATATTGTAGATAGAGCTTAAGTCTTTATTATCTCTTGAATCTGCTTTTTGTTTGTTGTGGTATATGAATAATGTATATAAAATGATATAGTATCGTTACAATACCTTGACTCTGAGTCGTATCTTCTTCTGGATACTTTCCTTGTATTGAAAAGATCTTCCGGGTAACTTGATACTGAACCAGCTCTTTCTTTCTGCTTTAAATTTTCATTGGTACAATTTGTAATTTCATCCAAAGAAAGACATGAGTTACTGATCTTGGAAGTCGAAAAAGCATCATTGGTACATTCTCCAGAAGCTTGATCAGCACGATGATCCTCAGTTATCTGAAGAAGGTTTTGTTTTCCAGGAATATTTCGAGCGCATTGTTCATCTTTGTATTGAGTATCGATGCTCTTTTGACGATCATTATTTTTCAGAAAAACGTTTTCATTCTTTTCATCCGGTTTATTTCTATTCCCATTTGAACATTCGTCCACGTCCAATTGATTGGTACTCAACGCCATTTCGCAGCTGCTTATGGAATTCGAACTTCGTTGTCGTGCTCTAGTAGAATTTTGAAGAGGCTCTGCTGTATTTCCGGAGTTTTCAAAATCGTTGGAAACGTCACTAGGTTTTGTCACTGATGTAGGAATGCTAATTTCGATATTGCTCTCAAAGACAGTGTTACTTTTGTTATCCGGAATGTATGTCTTTGATCGATATCTACTCTCGGAAATGACATTCCGGTCAAAAATTGTTTCGTTTAAAGTGTCATTACTGGAGTTACTAGAACGATCTTGCGGCAGTGAAAATGTTTTTTCATCAATGGCGCTTTCCTCTGATTTGAATATTCGTTTGGATTCTCGGCTCAAATTCATTGATTGTATGGGCCTATCGAGACCCTGATCGAGGGATGATCCCAATGATGATTTTACCGATTTCAACTGACTTATTGATCTTGCTGATCTATGGCACTTCTCAAAAATGACTTTTTGGAATGGTGGCGTTAGCGGTGGATTATGTTTCCCACTACTCATTTCTGTATCCAGGGATGATCCTGAAAATGTTCTTTTGGAACTGTCCAACCTGTAAATTGAAAATTTAATAGGTCTTAATAAATGGTTAATGATTTAGAATTAATCTGACAACCAAAGAAATTGCGCTTAACCACAGTCTTGCTATGGGAACGTTTCAGGTGATATGGCATCTGTGTCAGTTTAACGATTGAAGTAAAATTTTGCAAGAAATAACGAAGTTGTTATGTATTGTACAATGAAATAAAAGTTATCAGTAAAATAATATTATCTTCTTACGGCTGGTTTGGTTTTACGTTTATGAGGGAGGTTAAATTCATTAATGTGGTTCTTAGATCCACCGTAGGTAATCCACAGTACCATCTGAGCTGTGCAATATTTTTATTCAGCAAGTAGACAGCATAGTGAAACTGCAGTTTATCTTTGCCTCGGGCAAATAGAGGAAACCTAAAGATGATAGTCAATTTAATAAAGTTTGTAAGTGCTGCAAAATTGTAAAATGTATGAACTCACTGCCTATCCTTATCCGGTAAACTATCAGTGATGTGATCTATGATTTTACTTCGTGAACCGCAGTGTATAATAGGATATCTTGTAGGCACATTTAGAAAATTAGCAATCATTAATGTTACATGGGCAACTGAACCTAGTGCCACAGCTACCTGGGTGTCATTTGACGAATCTAATTCTTCACTGTCAGGCAAATGGACATCATTGATCGTAAATTTTCCGTCTTCTTCCTGAAGCAGGTTATCTAAGTTAGTTTAAGCTAATTCAGGTTTACGTTTAGCTTTACATTATATCAAACAGGATACTAATGGTATTTTTACCCTGGTAATTGGATATATTAAGTCAAGCTCTGATACTAATTGTCTCCTTCGATAAGCTAACTGTGCTGTGGTTTGAAC
The DNA here is from genome assembly GCA_031762395.1 of Calameuta pygmaea. Lineage (NCBI taxonomy): Eukaryota > Metazoa > Arthropoda > Insecta > Hymenoptera > Cephidae > Calameuta > Calameuta pygmaea. Next base: position 252,931 of record JASANN010000385.1, on the reverse strand, counting down.
AAATGTTTCTTTGGTCTCAGCATGACTTTGTTTCCATTCTCGAAGCCTCTCTATATCACGATTAAGTTCTCGGTATCTTCCCATCAAATCGGAACCTGATTAGGAATTCATCAGTAGATATGAGAAAATTGAAAATTTAAGGTGAAATAATAAATATTTACCATGATCCTGATTCGTTTCAAGGATGCTGGCATGGAGTTGATTTAATGTTCTAAGTTCCCCCATCTTTCGAACCCTTTCTTGCTCTAGAAGTTTAGTTCGAAATTTGGCAACCTCTAGATCTTTCTTAATTCTTAGTATCTCTATTTTTTTCTCTCTGGTCAGTCTTCTTGGTTGTAATAATCTGTTCAGTGAAGAGTGCGGATATTTCTGCACCTGTATATCCTCTCCAGACGCTATTCTTTCACGTAACATTCTTACTGACTCTGATTGTTGTTTTAGGGCTTGCATCTTGCTTCGTAAACTACTTAACTTGTTGACTGTATAACTGTCACGTATCTCGGATGCATTTACATTAATATGCAAATATCTTTTAGGTTCTGGAGTGTTGACCAGGCAGTATGATGGTGTAAAGAATCCTCCATGGAGATGGAATATCAAGGAGTTGTCTTTTAGAATATTCTGCAGATTGATTGGTAACTTAGGACCAATGTAAGCAAGTCCAGTAAAAGATATTCCCCAGGCAAAAACGGCAACGTCAGTGGTAGTAGCATCAACTACAGTGCGTCGCCATAGTCTCAGCACAATCTCTATATTAAAAAGTATTGTTAAGATAGGTAAACAGGGCAAGATTTGAGTGGTGACAGAATGTTTACTTGAATTTATATAGGAAACGGATGTGAGGTCAAGGTACTAACAGATTGTAAAGCTCACCACTGGCAGCTGAATGGCCTGTGGCATGCAGTGTTGGAACCTCCAGACATGCCCAGCGTGGACTAGTGTTGTCAATAGGTTCACTTGTGTACAAGGGTGATGACATATTTGTTCTATGGATGGTATAGTAGAAGTAACGTTTTTCGTATTTACCCTCGGTTCTTAGGTTATACCCTATTATTTGGATAAGACTGCGGAGACGTAGCTAAAACAAAATTTAATACACAAAAATATAACCTAATATTTGAAAATATTGTCATGACCATTTTAAGATGAATTAAGGCTATTTTATTAATTTTTCCTTTAAAATAGTATTACCTGCTGCGTTGCTAGAGGAAGCCAAGACTTATACCGTGGAGGCACTCGAGGTTGCAAAGTGAGATCAAGGTCTCGAAGAAGACTTCTTGTCTCTGCAGGATCCATATTCTGAGATTACAATATTATACCCGAATTATACATGACAAGTCAAAACAATAGATAGTCTAGTAGTGATTACTGGATAATGTCACTCTACATAATGAAGTTTATAGGTTATCTTTAGGTTTTGTATCCACATTTAATGACGGGTGAAGTTTCCCATGAAATATGTATTATCTCTTGCAGTATTCAACCATATCGGATCACTGATAAACTGCATATAACGTCAATATAATATTTAAGAAGTATTATTTAATGATAATTGAGTTTTCTCGAAAGTTACTAGTGTACTTCCCCTTATTTGGCCATCTTTTCTCTAGAAATGAGGGCGCCACTATTGAAGAGGAAAAGTTCGGTGGCGCTCTCTATGAGATTACTTGCGTATTATAGATGTCTTATTTATTCAATCTTGCATTTTAGTAGGTATTATCCAAATTGTATTTATATTAAATATTAATCAATCATGAGATTAATCTAATTGGACTTGAAGAAACTTGTAATATTTTAATGTACCTTTGATCTTTTTCTAAGTTTGCATTTCTTTCTAAATTAATTGCTACACTTTTGATTATAAATGTGGGAATTTTTGCAGTACTTGGTAGCAGGGTAGCAGCATCGAGTGTTGACAGTCCGGACTGTCAATGGCGTACGTCGGGTGCACCTAGCTAGATTTTCGTGTGAAAGAAATGTGGCCTGCCGTCTTGGAGCATCAATTGATATGGGAATCGAATTTGTCAGTGAAATGAAGTAGATTGTTTGTTATAGAATAAAAGTAAGCAAGTAAAACAGAAGACCTACGGGGACACTTGACTCCAAAGCTTGAAATGTCCATGTGATCTTCACTATGGAGTTGGTGCAAGATACTTCTAAGAAGGTTGACTGTCACACTTTGACAAGTCCTCTGTCCTCTCTGAATAACAACTCGCCTAAAGAAGAGAACTCAAAGAACCACATGCATCTTATAAATCCAGAAGACCACGATTCTGTTACAAACATGGCTGAGTCTCAATACTTGGATAACGCAGAGTCAAGATTAGGGGGCATTGAGGTTCTATCAGAAACTAATCAAACATTATCTATGGAAAATAAAGTGATTCAGTCCACAAATAAAAAGACTGAAGAACCTAAAGAAAGTGGTAGTGATGATACGCTAAAGATATCTGAATCTTTAGAACATCCACAGACGGAGTTGACAGGACAACCTTCACAACCTGCTTTAGCTTTTACTATTGACTTTGAACATAATAAGGGAGTGGATATTGCCAAGTATCAGAATCTCTTTGAAAGGTTCAATGCAAGGCACCGTAGAAATTTATCTACTTCAAAAGTGGAAATCAAATCTAAGAAACAATTATTATCACCAAATTTTGCGTCCAAGCAGAAAGCACCTAGTACTCATTCCGAGGGATATTTTAGCAGTGATCAAGAGGATGATACCAAGAAAAAGGCTGACCAATTATCCAGAAAACTTAAACAGCTGGGTAAGGAATTATTATTATCATTATAGAGTCTAAACTAAATGTTCATGACACAGTATTAGTATAAGTTCTTTGAAATACATTTGTATGCATGACATGTTACTTATCTAACGGTACCTTATACGTTTCCTGTGATGCTAATAGGGAATGCATTTTATAATAACTCTTTAATATTTTTATTTTTTACATGTTTTTAGCTGTTTCGAAGATTTTTTAAGTAAAATTTATTAGCACTGGACAAAATGATAAGAAAAGAAATTAATAAAATCTAAGATTAATGTAATACCTGTTTGTTCAACATTAATGTATTTTGCAATAGGAAGCAAAGTATATGATTTGTTGAAAAATTATTATTGATGCTTAATTTTGCAAATTGATTTTGCAATTGTTTCATAGATATTACTTCATCAAATTCTATTGAATTATGAGGTGCAGTGGTAACTTCCTTAATTTAATGTGCATTAATGTACAATAATCCAAACATATTTTAGCTATATATTTTGAAATAATTGAAACTCGAATTTTTCATTTGCATAAGAATAGCTTGGTTTAATAATAAATTGGACATTTTATGGTGAGGTAATTAATTCATATGTTATTGTCATTTTTACTTTTTAAATATAAGAAAATGATATTGCTATCATTAAATGTTGATCTGCACAAGTTTCAATATCACCAAGAACTCAAATCATTTTGCATAATGAGTCACTACCAGTATGCCATTTGACTTTACATATCGAAATTGCTGGTGTGACTCATGTTGAGGTCATCTTTAGTACAAAATGTCTGGACATACGTATCTTTCTAAGGAAACATCATTATTATTCAGAGATGATCATCAATTACAAAGACACACGCTGATGATACACATGTGCATTTACGCACGTATAAGAATAAGCGTAGTTACACGTGGGAGGGTTAAATGACTCCTTGAATATTTTAATAAACTCGACAAATTATGTGATTTTCCCAGGTTCCAAGTCAGTATCAAAAGCGCAGTCAATAGCGAAACGATCAGAGTCCATGTCCAGATCCTACACAGAAGATTCCCTCCAGGAATCGTCTCTAGCTCAACAGGAACTGATCAGAAACGTCCAGCCGTCCCGTGAGAAACTGTCCTTGGATTTGGGAATTTCTTCAAATTCTGGTACAAGGTCTACCCGAAATCCACAAAAATCCTTGACAATGAATGATCTTAGTAGAGTTCAGTTAAGTAATTTGGACGTGGAGAAAACGAATTCTGTCCAATACTCTCCAGTGAAAAGATACACAAAGAATATTGAGTACATGGAAATAGACCATGAAGACCAGGATCAAAGTAATTTGGAAGCAAGCATCAATGACCTGTCTGAGAAGATGTCTAACATGGATTATCTGGCTAGTAGTTGTACTTCAAACAGCTTCACTAGTCCAAGGGACGCGAGTATGCATCTTTCCAGTATTAGTAACACTGTAGAGTGTTCTACCGATGCTTTGGAGAAGACAAATTTGGATGTTTTCAATGTCAGTAATTTGGATGCTGAATCTGACGGAGCTGTTAGTGAAGCAGGAACTTATACTGTACATAAGGATTATACGGATGAAGAGAAGGCTAGGATGGACATTGATAAAGTTTTCAGTGTCGGAATACTTACTGAAGAAGAAAGTAATGAATCCTATGTACATAGTTTCAAGGTCGGCTTGCAACATCAATTAATAATTATTGTCTTTGAAAATTTTAATTAAAAGGAAGAATTTTGCATTAAGGAAGAATTTAATTTTTTTTTAAGATGAGTATATCGAGGGACAACAACACCTGGATATCAGAATGGGCTACTCAGGTAGCTGAACACAATTCGCTGCCACCTCCAGTAGGAGGATCTACTGCTCGAACTCCGCCAATGAGTCCAACGAAAATACCTTCTCCAATTCATAATAGGTCACAAAGATTATCGAGAAACCGTCAGGTAGGTAGATTCGTCGTTCAATGATATTTTTTATCTTTATTATCCTAACGATACCAATCGTTCCAGGAACAGAGTGACAGTAGTTTGGATACTGAATCCTATCTGCACGTCAAGAAGAATCTTGGTATTCTGTCTAATCAAAATACTCTGATAGACTCTGGAGGAGAATCAGATGACGACACAAGCAACAGCTACAATACTCCTCCACACAGTTCACAGCGCACTCCGACACATAGTGCCCTGATGCGACGTGGTAGCTTGTCTGAAGCTCTTTTCAAAAGAATTAATTCAAATGACACAAGGAGAAGTGTCCGAAACTATATGGGATCAGAAGCTAGATCCAAGAGAGATGAGCCAGTCTTGAATCAATTGAAGAGCCCTAGCCACATTTTGGCCTGCTTGCAGCTTAGAAGAAACAGTTCTCTAGATAGAAAGGAATATACCTCTGACACTACGGAGTCTAATACTTCCAGGAGAAACAGTCTAAAGAATTATTTAGAGGATAACCTTAAACCGGTTAATAGTCCCGTGCTGAGTCGGCTGAGGCCAACAACTCCAAAATTAACAAACAGCCCAATATTAGTTCGTAAAGATCTCAATTCAACTATTATTAATTCCCCAGTACTAGAAAGAACTAGGAACTTGGGAAAGTCATCGCCGCAAGCTAGAAACATTGGATACTTTACATGTACCGAAAATAGCCCTTATATGCTAAGAAAATCTAGTAGCACTACAAATTACCACGAAGACACAAGTATTCATGGTAACAAGGAATTATCAGCCACCACTATCACTATATTACAAAACAGTCCCGTTCTGCAGAGGAACGTTAACATACAGAGATCTTCCAGTAATGCTAGTATCAGGAATACTAAAATCACAAGTATGACCGGACGCAGAAGTAGTTTTAATAATAGTGACAATGACACAAATTCTCCGAGGGGAAGATTCACCGTTGCTTCGGATAGCAGCAGCGAAACTGGAGAAGTTCAAAAGTCATCCGCACCTCCGATATCATCAGGGATTAAACTGAATCGGGCTTTCAGTATACGAAGAGCCAGGTAACCTAATTTTGAAATAGTTTTACATCTTATTACCAACTTATGAGATCTCTAAATCTTTTGAGAAAAGCTAGTTATTAGTTGACTCATTGGAATTTACATTTTTAGACTAAATTGCGAGTCGGACACTACTCCAAATACTACACCAGAAGAACGACGTAAAAGAGGTCAGACTGAAGTAAAGTCAGCACCCTGTTCAGCACGACAACAAAGTCATCACAGAGGCCGAACTAGTAGCGTTGGTGCAAGTAGTGCTGACGTACTAAAGAAAACCGAACCGGCAAAGCCCAGAGCTCCCTCGATATCTAGAACGGACAGTGGAAGGTTCAGCATGAGGACCCCAAAAACAGTTACTCATGTAAGCCATCAAGAATGTAAATTAATATTTTTATAACACTAAAAATACGTTTCTCGTTTAGCATACTTCCGCGCAAAGGCCTAATCAAAAGTTAATTAAAGAGCATAAGAAGTCTACTAGAAGTAATTCTACTCTAACATCAAAGGAAGTTGAGTTTCAAAATTGGAAGAGACGTAAGAATTATGATCCGATGAAAGCAGCTGCGGAGGGCAAGAAAAAAATAGAGACGTCCAAAAAGCATCACAGTATCGAAGACAGTACCTCTACGTAAGTAGAATCCTTCATGTTGTGATTATTAGGGAACCGATAATGTAACTTTCAGGTCATTTAGTAAGTCTTAACCTTCTAGACGTGACAGTTCAGTCCTGAGGTCTGCTAGCTTCCATGGAACTGGCGCAGCTCTCTCTCTTGTGGATAATTGGTCTGACAACGAAGAGCTAAATATTGAACAGAAGTTTAGTCAACCTCCGCCACCTTCTTGTAGTCCACAGCTGGGCAGCGATAGTGATCTTGAGACTTCATCCTATCTGCAAACTACTCAAAACGTTATGTCCGCTATGTCTGCTCGCATGACGGTTCAACATCCCAACCTTGTGGATTCTGGCGGCGAAAGCGATGATGATACTAGCCATAGCCTTCGTAATTCTACTACCAGAATGACACATCAACCCAGTGATACTGAGAGCAGCGATGAAGTTCAGCCGGTGGAACCACCTCCTATTTCGAATACTAAATATAACAGGGCATTCAGGTTAGTACTTTCTGTGGTGCAATATCAAATATGAATTCGTTTCCTGATATGGTATTATTAGAGCCAGTCTCACCAAGTTTAACATTAACGGTACCATCGACCGGTCATTTGACCGTTTTAGACCCAAAATACAAATTGAGTTCTATGAAACATAACACACGTATACAGAATGATTCGGAATTAGGGTAAAAGTTTGTACCATCGTATTTCATTAGAGTTCACTAGATACATAAAGTCGTCTAACGACAGTCTTCAATAAACAATTCCAAAACGATTACAGTCCTCGCATAAACTGATAGATGTATTATCTAATTTTGAATAAAAATTATCAGTTTACGCAGGGGCCGTTTGGATCAGCCAGAGTCGAAAGTGACTTCAGTAGCGCCACCAAAAGTGAAATCATCACCCCGTGAAATTCGTGGCAAATACGAACCAGTAGGTAGCGTCGCCAGGACAGATTCGGGCCTGTTCTGCACGAAATCTTCAAAATCTTCGAACGTAAGTGCAAAAAATATTTTCTGCATAATCAAATTAGAAAATGTTGGAGGGTCCTATTTCATTGTCTCTATCTTTCTCTTCAAGATGAACAAACCGAGACAAAAGATCTCGAAAGTCACAAATAGTGGAATGACAGCGTCGCGTGATGTGGAAATGCAGAATTGGAAGCGTCGCAAGAGTTACGATCCCATGAAAGCCGCTATGGAAGGAAAAAGAAAGGCAGCTGGTCTTGCAAAGCGAAATAAAAATACGAATCTCTCACCGAGGTAAGCGAACGATCGTTGAAGCCCTCGAAAACTTAGCAAAAGGATAAGTAAAACTGATACACCTGTATCCCAATGGTAATGATATATGACTATGTGTTGCTAGGACTGATAGCGATCGGTAATCTAGAGATAGACACGACGAGTTCGAAACCGGTACGGTACATACAAACCCATTTTGAACGGCTTTGTCATTTTTTTATGTTCCGTGACACTTTATTCTGCCCAATAGCGGGACTTACTGGTCCTGCAGGCTAACTCTGCCGATTCTTCGTTTTCTTTTGCTTAACGCTGCACACGTGGTCGAAATATTGACTTTTGTCTTTTATGTCTCATAAGCTTACAACAAATACCTTTAAACTATGTCCATAATTTATGAAGTTTTTTTTCATTCATCGCCGACCTACCTATGCAATTTTAGATGCATTGTTTAGGTCCTAAAACATTTTCATAATAATCGATGTAGCATACGCAATGATTTATCATAAAAATTTGTCGCTTCCATTATCATACTGTTATTTGTACGTACATTGTGTTCTGTTCTTCCGGGGGGGGGGGGGTGGGGGCGAAAAAAAAAAAATTAAAAAAAAAAATTGTAAAAATACACTACTAAAAA
>JASANN010000385.1:193058-244660 GCA_031762395.1 Calameuta pygmaea | reverse complement strand
CGCCCCCCCCCGCCCGCCCCCCCCCCCCCCCCCCCCCCCCCCCCCCCCCCCCCAAACACAGCGATTTTATCCACATTCTTGTATAACAAGACGTTCAAGAATGTCATGCACCAATGTTTCAAAGTAAAATATTAATAATTCGAAATCAAGTGCTTTTTGAATCTATTTGTAAAATATATTTGGATTTCAAAGTCAGAGTTTCGAAATTCATGGCATGCCTTGTCTCAAAAGTCTAGAAATTATGTATTATCCTTTAACTATTATGCTTGCCATATTATTAGCTCTATTCTAGATTTAAACTTTCCTTGCCTAATAAGTGGTTGAGATTCAATATTGCTCTATGAATTTGGCCTAAAGTGTGTTCGAAGCTTTCATTGTTAAACTGGACTTGTACTTTACTTTTTTTTTAATACTGAAACCTCCGATATCTTATAAATGCCTTGCTTGAACAGTACTTGATTAGTTAGCTAATAGAGGGTATACAATTCTTTATTCATTCAACAATTAAACGGATTTTGATATCACAAAAAGAATTACAAATTAGTTAATTGTTCTCTATAGGAACTATGTTTTTAGAAGAGAACATGAGAAACCATGTAGGAAATGAAAAAAAATTCATCTAAGGTTTTTGTGTTGCTATCGTGTGCAGTAATTCTTAAATACATTTATAATAAATAATGCAACGAATCTCCAATGCTCTGTGCTTTTATTGTCTTGCTTTTGTTTGTCTGCTAATCGTCTACCATTAATTATATTTTTGATTGTTGTATACAGCTAATGTTCTTTATTGTCTATGTTAATTATCATTGTATATTGCAATACAAAATGAACGAGTGTTCCTCTACTATTTTCATGCAATGACAGTTCTATTAAGCAACTGGGACTGGAGACGTTACTTGGTAATTTAAAGTGTCCAGTCATGAAATTCAAAAATAGCAGAATTTTTAGAGACATTTTTTTATTTGAACTGTGCATCGCGTCATTTAAACCAACAAGTAATATTTATATAGATAGAGAAACACTTGGTACTAATTATTTAATTGTTTGTACGATTCATGTTAATCGAGTTACTTTATTTTAAATTCATATTGCTTACCAGGCAAAGAGAGCACAATGCAAGAGAGGCACTAATGATGAAAAGTTAATTCATAAAATTTTACTTTCACTGTTTTACCTTTCGCAGTCACGTCCTGAGATCCCAAAGTTTTCACGGTTCTGTTGGTCTCGGCGGGAGCGATTGGAGTGACGAAGAACTAGTGGCATCGGCAGATGAAGCATCGCTCTATTAATAAATTGAAAAGAAGAAAGAAGCAATATGCAGATTGGATTCAATTGCGATAGACTTGCAAAGTGATTGGGAGCAGCACATCGCACAAGTTTCTGGCAGTTTTTAATAGCAAAACGGACCAACTGTCGATCGATGCTGACAATTTTGACCTTGTTAGTTAGAAATCGGAAAGCAAAAAAGAATTAAAAAAGTGAAATCTATGTCTTCAAAAAGATCTTGAAACAAGGGACACGTAACTTCACGCATGCACTTCTGCGATATCTTTGTTAAATTTTTACGTGCAATCAAAAGCGGAAATTAATATTAATTGTTCTCTCGTCAATGAATCTCTGATTGATCGGAGACTGGTTAAGTTTTTATTAAATTTTGGATTTTTTTTTCTATTCGTAAGTCAAATTGGTATTTGCTATACTGCATACCATAGTCTGTCCACTGGCTGTCGAGATAATACTCGTACGAATACTATAGCTTAAAGACAGTACTTTCTACCAATATTGATATTATTATAGGATTACTAATATTAAGATGCTAATTATCTATGGAGCTGAGTCTGATATATGGAACCAACGGGATATATCTATTATTGGAAAATGATTTGTGTACCAAAGGAATATCCAGAAATTGACAGTCACATCAGTTCTCTAGAATATTATCAGTCACCATGACAATTGTACACACATCGATAATCTAGCCGTCAATACGTTTTTGCCATTTTAATGAGACGCAAGCTACTAATTACGGTGTAACGTAATATTGAGTTAGCGTGGAAATACGTCAGAATGCGAAGGCGAAAAAGAGACAGAAAGAAAGAAGGGAAGAGAGAGAAAGAGAGCGGAGAAGAGAGATTAAAATGAAAATGGTTGTTTCCTTTATCTTTTCTCTTGTTTTTATATTTTTTTTTCTCTTGCTGAACGTATGTATTGTCTATTAAACATGCGTATGGCTTTATATATTTTTAGATGAAAGTTTAAAGAGAGATTGTTTGTTCAGTATGCTTGTTACTCTATGATAAATTTACTGTAAATTTTCAAGAAAAGTGGCCTATGATATTTTTAAAAATTATTATTTAAGATCTACATAGAAAGCTCCGTAAAACTATATATAAATATAATAAAAGATATATGTATGTATATGTATACATTATATCATAAAGACGTACGTATATATGTATATTGGTATCTCTCAACTACAATTTGATTCTCTCTTAGTTCACTCCATCGATACACTTATAACCGAGTGCCAAAATTTGCAAATTGTCATAGAAAGTTATTAAGGCAAATATTTGATAATCAATTTTAACAATCAATTTTGTTGTTTGTCGTTACGTGCGGTTTTTGTAAAGTGTTAAGCACACATTGTTAATAGATTATTTATTATTCGTCTTAAAGTAAAAAGAATCTCTTGGTAGAATTCTAATTGATCTAGATACTTTAATTAATTACTCGATAAATAATAATTAATTGATTGCAAGTCTAGCTCAACACACAAAAAACTAATTCTTCCAAAAGATTTTTTATATATGCATTGCTTTTCCATTTACATTTTGTCGCCACTCAAAATAATTTTCTCTGATAAAATTATACATTTCTAAAAAAGAAAAAAAAATGTAAATGATGAATACAAAGGAACAAGAGTTGCCGAGCTTTCTGTATCATTCAACTCAGCCAATGAGGATTAATTAGACGCATTTTTTAATTGGTGGGAAAGGAATTCAGTGATTCCAATATTTTCTCCGTTTTATACAATGCCACTGTACATTACTCTATCGCCATTTACTTATTTTCTTCCTTGTAGTCAAGCACCGTTACCACAAGGTTACTTAACAATTATATATTGCGCGTCTCAACGAGTCAGTAAGACTACTCGTACACTCTTGTGTTTTTGTTTTGAAGAATTTAATTTTTTTAAATTACTCGTTCCATAATTGCTGCTCCGAGTAATTAATTAGAGTTTTTAAAATTGTATATTACGTTGCGTCTATTTATTTTGTTCTTCTGTCGAGTTACGTTCAGAGGCCTATATTTTCTATTTATATCATAATAATTGCAATATTGTCGTACAACTGTTGAATGCATATTGATTGATAGAGCCTTGATCGTACTATGATTAATTTAATTATTCGATAGGCCATAGAGGTGTCGCGTGTAATAATTGATAAGACGAATGGTCTTTTCATTTCCTCTGTCTCATGATTGTCAAATCATTGCTGTAGCACAGTACGACGAAACTCGATATATTTTTTTATATGCGGTGCTAAGAGTGACAATAGGTCAGTTAAGAGAACACGATGTAGTCTATTAAAAGTGCATCGTATACACATTAGATCCATCCTGCAAGTAATGCTAAGAAGTCCGAAGAAACCTTTTGTGCAGTCGGAGTGGACCAGAGACTTGAAAAACGCAGTCTAGAGTCTAAAGTCTGTATGTTTAGTCTGTATGTTTATCATTTAACAAGAGTCTCATCCAAAGTACATTTTAATGTTATCAGGCATTATAAGCTCTTGGTAATAAAGATATAATTGTATATAATGCAAAAAGGAACAAAATATTGTCTTTTAATGCACCTGGTGCATCCTTTTGAGATTTTCAAGCGGCATGTTTACTCTTTTGCTTCATATTTAAATTTATTACATAAGATGACAAGGAATCCTCAACTATTGATTGATAAAGATATTTCATATTATCTGAGGTACTTTTGCTTATTTATTATTAGCTTCTATTCATCGCGGGATGAACTACTAATAATTATTATTTCAGATATTATTGTAGAATGTTGCTGTGCTCTCTGAATTACTCAATATACTTACATTGTTGCCGAATGTTTAAAAGATTGGCAAAATTATACTTATTGTTAGTAATAAATCATTAAAATTATTCATAAAATACATGATTATCTTTTAATTCTTTAATACAAATATATAAGAGTAATGACATTCTGCGAAATTGAATTAGAAGAATTTTAGATTTTTCGGAATCGAGGTACAATTGTTATCTTATTTTCATTTATTGATTATCTAAATTTCGGTGTCATAATTTCATATTTAAGTTAATGGCTATTAGCCAATAATTGTCGTTAAATTCTTTTGACCCCAGGACGTGATTGGTTCGTAATTATTTTGTTTTTTGTTTCTCCGAAATAGGGACATGCATTCGCATCCCTAATACTTCACAAGGGATCTTATGTACAATTGATAATATATCATCAATATATATTTTTTAAATTTTCGCGCTGGTTAATTATCAGAACGTCACTCCCGCACACGTCAGCTAGACAGCGCCATCTACGGTGTAGCAAGTCGAGTGTATGTAATGTGGAGTATACGGTGGTACAGATAAAAGATTTTATATAGGATAATTTTTAGGGTGTAGAACACAGCCTGATTAGGAAATCAGCATGGCAAGTATACGATTTTACCTGAATATGTAAAAAATCTCAAATGGCACAAATCTTTTTTTGTATTAATGGATGGAACTTTGTGTGAGCACATCGGGGTCGTGGCTGCAGATGTCAACTGCCATTGTCGGCTTCGATTATTCTCAATCACTATAGCTCATATGTGATTTTTATGAAGGTAATGGGTAATGTTTAATTATGTACTATTATTTTTTAGGTACTTATTGCTGCTGCAGTATGTACCAAAGCGGGCAAGAGTGAGTACAATAAATAAATAAATAATTTGTAGTGGATTGTATTTCAACATTTCCTTTGAACCAGTATGTGTCATGCTGGCAATTTTTTCATAAGGAAGTTTATTCCTTTAGCACGCATTTTGAAATTAACTTTTTTGTATTATGATCGGATATTTTAGTGCGATTCTTATTCAAGATTAAATTACCTATCTTGATGAATCACTTTATACACTGTTGCTAATAGATTTATGGCAAATAGATATCTTTTACTATAGATCTACAATATTGGTATTGTATTACTAAACGGCATATGTGTATATGGAGGAAAATTAGAACTATATGATTTTTTTTCTTACTTTTCTAATAATTTTCTTTATTATTGGACTTTTAATTTAATCGTCATATATTATTCCATAGCTATTATCTCTCGCCAGTTTGTGGAAATGACAAAGGCCAGAATAGAAGGTCTGCTTGCAGCATTTCCCAAGTTAATGAGCACTGGGAAACAGCATACATTTGTAGAAACAGAATCTGTCCGTTATGTATACCAACCTCTTGAAAAACTCTATATGCTATTAATTACCACCAAGGCTAGTAATATTCTAGAGGATCTTGAAACCCTTCGGCTCTTTGCCAGAGTGGTATGTGAAATCAGTTTTATTGTACTATTTATTTTTTTGTATGTTTTCTAATTTCCTATGTATTATCTACATTCAGATTCCAGAATACTGTAAATCCATGGATGAACTTGAGATTGCAGAAAATGCTTTTAATCTCATTTTTGCATTTGATGAGATAGTTGCTTTGGGCTATCGGGAGAGTGTTAACTTGGCACAAATTAGAACTTTTGTGGAGATGGACTCGCACGAAGAGCGTGTATACCAAGCTGTAAGATTTACTCAGGAACGTGAGGCCAAAAATAAGATGAGAGAAAAAGCCAAAGAGCTTCATCGACAAAGAATGGAAGCTAACAAGAAAGGTGGATTCAAGAGTCCAGGTTTTGGTGGTGGCTATGGTGGTAGCGGAGGATTCACACCAACTCCTAGTGTAGGCGATTCAGCCAACTATGTACCAGAGATCGTAAAACCCGTCTATGCCTCCATGCAGTAAGTATTCTTAGAATTGGATAAATTAGAAATAATATGTAGTCACTATAATGTTTCTTATCTTTGTAGAAAACCAACGTCTTCAGGTCCTGGTGCTATGAAACTTGGTGGAAAGGCACGCGATGTAGATTCCTTCGTGGATCAATTAAAGGAAGAAGGTGAAAATGTAGTCACATCGCCGTTAGCTGCACCTGGAGTCAAGGCTGCTCCAATAGCTCCTCAGATTATCAATACAGAACCGTAAGTAATAAGAAATTATTGAGAATCCCATTTCACTAAAGGGTGAGAGTAGCCATACTTGAATTTTTATAAACAATTCTTGTCAATCCTTTCCAATGAATAACTATTTAAGTTGAAGAGTAGTCAATAGAAAGGTTACGCTTTAAATGTCGTACTTTTATGTTCTCTATTAAGGCGGAAGTTAATGGTAACAAAGTATACTAAGTAAAAATCAAAGTTAAGTGTGATCTTCAAATAGAGTACTTGGTTACCATTGGCAGTCGATATTATATGATCTTGTGAATATATGGATCTGCACAACTTATATTTTGCTCTTAGAAAATTGCTTTAATCCTTAGATTAAAAATTATTCAAATTTTTTTTCAAATACAATTGGTATTGATAGAAACATGAAGCAGGACTCTAAAATGTTTAGTGTAAAGTTTAACTATAGCAACTGTATACAATGTGCAAGTTTCATGATTTGGCCCTTCAGTTAGCATGTGATTGTTGACCTAATAAAGATAATCTATTAATTTCAAAAGACATCCCAAATACTAATTAAAGTGATATTCCACATGTTCTATTAGAATACACTTGAGGCAAGAGGAAAGGCTGAGCGTCCGTGTGGGTCGTGATGGTGGAGTTCAGCATTTTGAATTGCACGGCCTAGTGACCCTTCATATTTCTGATGAAAAATGGGGCCGCATTCGTGTGCAGTTAGAGAATCGTGATTCGCGCGGCGTACAATTGCAAACTCATCCTAATGTCGACAAAGAGCTCTTTAGGACGCGTGGACAAATAGGTCTGAAGATACCAACCAAGCCATTCCCATTGAATACCGATGTGGGTGTATTGAAATGGAGATTGCAGGCTCAGGATGATGCTGCTTTACCAATTTCAAGTAAGTGTATCAAATAATGTACACATATAACTTACTTAATACCACTTATTTAATTATACTCATACAGGAAACTAGCATTATCTTAGCCTATTATTGGAATATAATACTCTTTATGAATGGTTTCATAGTTAACTGCTGGCCATCGGAGAACGGGGAAGGCGGCTGCGACGTGAATATTGAGTACGAGCTTGAACAAGATGATCTTGAACTTAATGATGTGCAGATAAATATACCCTTGCCAATTGGTTGCAATCCTGTTGTCAATGAATGTGATGGTCAATATAACCATGAATCACGTAGGAATACCTTGGTATGGTCATTGCCAATTGTGGATGCGTCGACGAAATCTGGATCCATGGAGTTTTCAGCGGCATCCAGTACTCCGTCAGACTTCTTTCCTCTTCATATTTCGTTCTCTTCGAAGACGTCCTACGCGAAAATCAAGGTAAACGTTTTTCGAATTTGAGGAACATACACGTAATTCGAGATACCTAATTGTGACACAAAGTCTATAATCACTATTATTACCGATTCCTAATCAATAATTTGTAATCACAGTCTGCTGTTTAAATTGCATTAATGGAAATAGCGTTAAGTAATCTGTAATTTTCATGATGCGCTTCCTGTAGCGGTACAAGATTTCTCATATGGAGAGAATTTTCTATTTTCTCAGTGTCTAAATTGTATATTAATTTCGCTAAAAATTTTTAGGTTACAGAAGTGCTCTTCGTGGAGGATGAGAGTCCCGTTAAATATTCCGTAGAGACGGTTTTCTTCACCGACAACTACGAAGTTGTTTAGCTTAAGCTGGTTAGAATCCTCAAAAATTGTATTTATACACGATACCTGGAATGGTAGTTACATGCACACCAGGACGGAGCATTAATTCCAAGGTAAATATATATACCAGGTTAAGTATAACGTTTCAAAATACACGGATTCTTATGATAAAAGTATTGTTATAATTGCGAGTTTTATCTTGTACCCATCGATGTCTCCTTTCTAACTGGTCCGGAATATCATCCGTAACGATTTAAGATAGAATTCATTGTCTATTTGAGGGAAATTAGAATTGTGTATTAAGACAATTTTTGGTATATCAATGGGGGATATTGAAAGCTCCTGCGTTATGAGTATTCTTATTTGTTAATACAAGAAAATGGAAATCCAACGACTTTGGAAATTAAATAATGTGAATTTTTATAACTGTTTCCTTGAAAGAAAAAGAAATAGAAAGTAATAGGAGACGAAAATCATTGTCCCTTCGTACCCTCACTGTCTTTTACAGTAATCAAGCTTGTCCGGAGCTACAAATACCTACAATTTATTTAACATTTAATAAAAAAGGCTAGCCCATTCTATACATAGTCCTTTGAATATTAATGGATTAATTTTATAAATAAAACTATATTGCATAATTAGCCGTTTAATTGTACAACGATTACGATTATATACAAAAATACATTTAATTGCTCGTTTATTGCTTTCACAATGTGTTTAATTGAGAGAAAAAAAGTGAACTTACTGATTTCGTTAAGTATAATTAATCGTAGACCTACTTCAATATTTACATTTACATTTGAATAATACAGAAAATTTATAATTTCACTGTAAAATGTCATTTGGAAAATTCACTACTTGTTGCATAAGATAATTTTCGATTACTGCTTTTGCTGGATCACAAATGAAAAAAAGTATATATTACGTCACTGCATAATTAGTCATTAAATAATTAAAAAATCAATGATTTAAATGTAAGGAAATTACCTGTCAGTGCACTGTTTAATACGGCAGCGTGATAAGCACTAATATTGTGAGCATTACGATGAGTGATATCAGCACCTCTGGAGAGAAGTTCATAGCAGACATGTGGATGATCTCCACGAGCTCCGTATATCAATGGTGTATTACCTTCCTGATGGACAGTGTCTGTAGACATTATTACACATGCTATTCCTTATACAAGAGATTATCTGTCATACCTTGTCGTTCGCATTTACATCTGCTCCATGATGCAACAATAACTTTACGAGATCATGATGTCCATAAGCTGCAGCTAAATGCAAAGGAGTTTCTCCATTGAGTCCTCGGTAATTTTTATTAGCTCCAGCTTTAAGTAAGTGCTTGGCACTTCCCAATTGACCATATCCTGCAGCCCACATCAGTGCCGTCAGTCCTTTCTCATCAAGAAGATCGACAGAGCCTGAACATTTTAAAATATTAACAAAATATATATAACAGAGAACAAAATAACTTTTCATATACATAGAAATGTAAATTGTCTGTATTAAATAACTAAAATTAGAATAAATTATAAAGATTTTGGAATAGTGACCAGGATGAATATTTTCTGGAGTAAGTTCCCCTTGACCCGCAAGTGTATGAAATGTGATATCATTGCTTGCGTAAAGTTGTGGAATCTCTGTCTGGGTGTTTCCTCTTTGCAGATTGGTCAATAATGTAGGTGGCTAGAATAACAGTTTATTCAATCAATAACTGATTTGCTGATTCACTGTAAAAAAAGTCTGTAATACAATCAAATAAATATAGATTTGTATATTGGAGTACCTTGTAAGGTTGAAAAGCGCTAGTTCTAGTAGCATCCTGCCACGCACCAGGTGCCCAGTAACATTTTGTTTCAATTGGTTCGGATTTGCATCCGATATCCACATTGTCTGGTTTGTAAATAATCGGTCTCGGTCTTATCCCAATGGATGTTTCAGTGTTTTCACGTGTTGCTCCGATTTTCCGTTTTGCTAGGTTATCCACCGGCTTCTCCTCAACTTCCTCGTCTTCCTCTTTCACAATCAACTCAGAATGAAATTGGGAATTCATAATTTTTATTCTTTATCACAAGATAAATAAGCCCGGATTTTTCTACATCACGAGACTGCTTTTTAAAATTCTTAGGATCATCAGTTAATAAAAAGTGCAAATACTGGACTTGACATTTCAAACTTGTTTAGTTTTTTGACCAGCACAACAATCATCCAAACTGGTCACGTACTTTGTCGAGTGGGTGTTTTTCTTTTAACAAAGCACTTCCAGTCTTATTGGATTCTTGTTTCCTACTTGGATCCTAATGCACGTGCATACATGTATGTACAGTACAAAGCTGAAGAAAAACAGACAAAATTCTGTAGAGTATGAAGCACATACATGTTAGTATGTCAATGAAATAGGATAGGAAGGAGAAAACACACCCAGTACGTGGCGCCATCTAATTAAACTAGCACGGAAGAATTACGTACTACTCATCAGAGCCAGGAATGCTAAATAATTTCCATTTAATTCAATAAAGAAATAAAAATGTGCGTATTATACGGTAGGGTTTTTTAATCTTTTCATAATACCGCATGTTGAGTTTATTATTTTATTATATTATATAAATTCCTAACATTCTGTGAATGTATTATTTACTGTCGAAGTATGAAGTTTGCCTAGAGCATGTAAAAATATTTTCATGACAACTTGCATCGAAACTTCAAGTTTCAGTTTCTCTACAATAATTGTGTTTCTTCCCACTGTAAGTCCAATTCAATGTTTATTTCAACCTTATTACTTTCTGATTTGTTTCCTAGTTACTTCAATTTACTTATTTGACTTTCATAAGTGACGGTTCTAATTGTGTAAACATCACAATTTACGCATACGCTAATAAGTAGGTTCCCCGTAGCATTAGCCTTAAATTAACTTATTTCCGGCTGACTCTTGAGACTGAAACTTGGTTTCAATGTAGGTTATCGTGAAAAATATAGTATGTGTGACACGGGATAAAAAACGATTTTAAAGTTCGGATGATGTGAACCCTCGCCTACGACTCGGATAGCGAACTTTATCCTAATCTGAAATCATTTTGCTTCATCCCTTGTCACACAATATATTACTAAAAAGGTTCTCGTGGCTGATCTTATTGAAAATATTAAGTACGTCTTGGTTCCTCTATTAAATATCCAACAAGGTAAGCAATAAAGTAATAATACAATTATTAGGATCTGTTATTCTATATGGATAAGAATATTACATTTTGATATCTTCCTAAAATCATTAACCCAATCCACTTGAAAAAACATGTACAAGAGCTCGAAAATCTTTTTTAAAAAAATCGTTAAATAAAACTAATGCGTTTATCGTTACTATTATCAATGTTAAATCATCTATCATCATTTATTTCAGCAAGCGACAGGGGACGGTTAGTACATCGTCGTCGTAAATGGATCAAGAACGCCGAAAGAAGTTAAAATGAGAAAAAAATTATAAGAGAAAAGAAAATGGCAGGGTTCTAGGATGAAGAAAGATGGTGATTGTCAATCAACGTCAACAAAGTAATATGTCAATTTTCTTGATCCTCACCCTAACTTTTAGGGCCAATGTAAACGGTTCAATATGGCCAGGAAAAATTGAAAAGAATCTGCCAGTCATTTGCCATTTTTCATTGTTATTTGATATTCCCGATAACTACCGCTTAACTATTGGAATACGACACAATTGATTAGACTTGGAGAAAATTATCCAATTTAATGGGACTGTTAAGAATTCTTATGACTGCATATTCAAAATCCACGATTTAAGTGAGTGCATTCTTTTATGCAGCAGCAGTATAAAAGCTCGTGCGCTAATTGGCAGATTTCAATCAATGAGATGATATTGATTATAGTACAATATCCACTGCGTAAATTAATGCACTCGGTCTCTTTATCCAGTGGTTTTTCAACCCACGTCGTTAACCCTGATTGTATTTTATGAGCCGTGAGATGGCACTTGCAGGATTTATCAAATTTAGACTGATTTGCGTT
Organism: Calameuta pygmaea; assembly: GCA_031762395.1. Classification (NCBI taxonomy): domain Eukaryota; kingdom Metazoa; phylum Arthropoda; class Insecta; order Hymenoptera; family Cephidae; genus Calameuta; species Calameuta pygmaea. The sequence goes on along the minus strand of JASANN010000385.1, from coordinate 232,718 downwards.
AGTTTAACGGCACTTTATTCCGTGTCTCGAATGGACTTTTAAACTGGAGTTGCGCAAGACGACTTTAAATACTTTATTAGACATGTATAATATATAGCCAAATGTAATTTTGATATTTCTTTTATGTGGATAGGAAAGAAAATTTAAATTTGTTTATGTTCCTGTTAGTGGAGTAGAGTGAAATTTGCGATATACAAGAAATTAGACCAGGAGAGTAAAACGGAATAATTTCATAGGTTACAATACAATGGTTTAAAATGTATTATTTAATCTTGGGTAGCTGAAATATGGCAAGTGAAACCTCTACGCATTAACTAAGAATTTGATCTTCGCATTGAAAATGTTAATGAATGGATGAACAAACAGGTTTTGATCTCATCATCGACAGATGAATGGCCTAATGAGGGGAAAAGTCCAGAGAAATGAAGCTAGAGACCATCTGACATTTATTTGGTTTTTCTACACTTATGGTAAATATTCAATCACATAATGTAAGTATGTGCAGGAAACTGTTATATAATATGACATATTAATTATATGAAGTGCAGATATTTTGAATTGGAAAATTTGCTAATTTTAAAACATTGAATCTCTTTAAGTATTAACTTCATCGATGACTGAAATGCTGTAACAGTTACAGAACAGAAAAAATTAAGCAGTGATTCATATTGTCCTGTCAATTTACTTATTAGTAAAAATTATATGAATATTAAACATATATTTAGTCTTATGAACTAAGGCTTAAAGAAATTTTGATGTATTATATTGTTCGTTCCACCGAACATAGTTAAATTACTATAAGAATAAAGATAAGAGTACATGATTTTTAATTGCGAATGAAGTCAAGTAAGACAATGTTACTTGTAGTCTTAGGATAGTAAAGATTAGTTCTGTAAAGTTCATTGAAGAGAATTAAGATAGTGTTCCCTATTAAAGTACGAGTGAAATAAAATCCTTAGTCCTGTGAAGAAGTCAAATAGTCGATGTTCGTGGTCAACCATTCAATACTTGGTTCATCATTTAATAATCATCCAAATGAAATTTATAAAAAATATAAATTCCAAAGTCTTGTACTACTACACTTTCGTAGAACACAGTAATTTTCATTACATTATCAATGAATGAACGTTTTAAGTGGAACTTTTCTTAAAGTAAATACTATAAAAAATAATAAGGAAGGAAAGTTTTCTCAACACAAAAATTTTACATGTTACTTTTTACATTGAGTGTTTTCCAAATAATTAGTTTTATTACTAGCAATTAAAACGATACAGACTAATGTAACCCCCCCCTCCCCCCTTCCTTTCCGCTAATTCTACTGCAGTATCACGAAGACTGAATCTGGATCAAGCTTATTAGACATTTTAGCGGAATGAAACATTTGTGACCACGAAACGAATTTTTAAGCGTGTTCTAAAGATAAATTTTATTATCGTCCGAAAAAAATTCAATAATACGTTATTGGTTGCCTTCGCTTAAATTCCTTAGTTTACTAACCCCCATCCCTGATGCAAAAATATTCCAGCATCGTTCTAAAATTTCTTCAGGCCAATGGCGATTCTCCATTCCGCAGCCCCGTCACTCCTCGACCAATGACACAGCCAAGAATCGATGCCCCACCCCGAAAAATAAACTAAATGGAATTCAAGTCGAATATCCGCATGGCCCTCTACGATCCGCAATACGGATAAGAAAATAAACGCAATAGGGAGAACACGAGGAACAGCCAAAATACAGAGCAGCGTGATGGTAACAGTGACTTGGTAAGTCACCTAGTGGCGCTACTAGGCTCGTATGGAAGCTTTGCGTGCCATCGCATACAAAACATATGCACGATTCTCCGCATTCTTGGTCTTCAACCGAAGGCGATGTGAGTCCAAGAAGGGTAAAATGGGTTTTTCAAGAAGGTTACGTTTTTTTTTTTTTTTTTGAGTCCTTTGGGACACTCGGGCTACTCGATTCCGTGTTATATTAACTACGTTTACGATATCCGCATCCTGAGTAATATCCCAGGAGGATGTGGACATCATTTTCGAAAAACTTTTTTCCACTAATATTTGGGGTTGTCCTACGTGGATGAATGATGCATGAAAAATTAGATTATATATATATATATATTTTTTAAAGATATTCTTGGCATATATTATTCTATCACATATCTACCTCGACGACATAATTTTTATTGACACACAATGAGCACTGTACCTTTAAGGTGCGAGTGTGTTTCGTATGGTGCACCGAGGGCTCCAAGGTTCCTTTTAAATTTCAAAGAAAAAATTGCCTCGAAAGAAAAAAAAAAGGAAGCATCTCTTTACACGTTGAATTAGGAGAATTCTTGAGAAATAAAAATATTCCCTTGCGACGTCGTCACATTAAAAATTCCATAATATTCTCGAAACATTGTGTAGGACCGTATCTTGATTCTTTATGCAATACCGATCTATATGCATGAGCAATGGCGTTAGATTAGGAGTCGTAAAGTGGCGGTAGCCAGGAAAAAAAAAAGGTAAGGCAAGATTAACGGAACTTTCCGAAAGCCATCACCGTTGAAGACATTTGGAGCCAAAGCTACGTGAGGTCAAAGTTGACGTGCAGCTCGAACTAAACCGTCATATGCAAATATGTGCGCGTACCTTCCGAAAAATGTCAAAAGAATGTGCACGTGTAAAATCCCATAAGCTTATAAAGATCAGGTGGTCCCTGGTCCCCCATTGTGACAGGGTATGCATTAATAAAACAAAAGTGCGCCCGTGTTAAGACTAGTAAGTGCACGAGAACCCTTTTGCTGTTTCGAGAATACTATTCGAACTTCAAAATTAGTAAGATGCAAGCGCGAAAAAAAAAGTTCGAAAGATTATAAATACGTGCAAGTGACGCTACTTCCAGCAGCAGGAAGAGTGGATATGCGTGTCCGCACATAAAAGTGCGAGATACGCGCGTGCTCTTGTCAGGAGTAAAGTAGTAAGAGTACCGCGTCCAACCAGACACGGTACACCAGATAAGGGACAGCCAGCCGCCCTTACAGTGTCTAGTCCGTCCTGCACAGCGGGGTCCAATGTCGCGGCAAACGTCTTCTCGAGCATGCGTGCAGCCATCATATTGATCTCGCCATAGTAACGATTCTCTACTCGGGTTTGGCGTTCACACATTTACAAAAGAACTTGGCGCGCACACACGCAAATACCGAAAGCGTGTTGAGAAGTGATAGAGGAATACACGTACCTACACTACCCACAGGTGGCTCTGTGTGCTACTGAGGCTCAGACGAAGGAATTGAAGTAGTAGTGGTATTTGGTGGGGTGGGGGGGTTATAGAGCAAGAGGGACAGGAATATACAGGGTTGTATGTGTATATAAATATATATATATATATATATACAAACACAGGAATGGTAGCGGCAGATATGGTGGCGACTGTGCGCGGGTGGAAGGGACGGTGATATCCCCATACAGGTATATTAGCTCTGGATCCGATATATAGGTATATCGACAGTGGGTTAAGTCGTGCCGATGCCAGACATATATAGATATAGTTTGACCGTTGGCATGGGAAGGCGATGGTAATGGTGGTAGCTGTATACAGATATACAGCTGACGCTGTGGAAAACGTTGAGTGGTGGGGGTAGAAGCGTCTAGCTAGCGCTCGCGCTCTGCAACGCAATGGAAATTAGTCCAGCGTCAGACGCCGTGGAAGGCGCATCACCTCGCACGTAAACGAGTTATCGCACGAGATGCGACTGGTGCATTCGCATAGGTTGCGTGTGGCCGAGACTGCGAGACGACATTACCAAAAACGGGATATTCGCGACTTCTCTTATCACCATTGCAATCACTCGTGCCCGCTGTTGCCTTTCTTAACGGAGCCACTCGCTTAAAATATGAACCGGACATTCCTCTCTTACTATTGAGCATTATCCATGTCTCGTCTAAATGTGATTGTTACTCTTTGAGGATTTAACCAGCATACGTCGAACGGTTCTTTCATACTTCATCTCTCTCTCTCTCTCTCGCTCTTTGATTCTCTATTCATCATATATATGTCTATTACGGGTTATTTGGCATACGTACGTCTGGCGCTCGCGTAATACTCGCCATTGTCTCCTGCGCTCCCGTTTCACTTCACGTCTCTCCTTTCTCCTTGCAAAGAGAGAAAACGTATAAATCGTCGAAGGGAAGGTCGGAATAAATATTTAAAAATACGAGATATTCCGAATCACCTTGATATATCCCTTCCACACTGGTCTACTGTTGTTGACGCAATTTTCGGTGAATTAATATATACGGCCAGTAACGTCGCCATCGTCTTCGGCGTCTGAGGTAGAAGTGAAAAAAGAGATAGAGCATTTAACGGAAGAGCTGCCACAAGGTTCGAAGGTGAAAACTGCTGCTGGTGACGGTCAAGGTGCTACAGGAAATATTGTTATCGGATGGGCTCGTAGAACTTCTTTCTAATAGCTTGGAAATTATTTTCCGTGTCGAGACAGCATTTATTATGTCCCATGATGTTCCGCGGTAACCGGAGAAACGCACTGCACGGGACCTCCTGCAGTCACGTGCAGGATGCAACTGGCCGGGACGTCGTTGCCAGAGTGAAGTAAGCCCACTAGCGCCCGTGGACGTGGTTGACTATCTCGGACACGCGGGGTTTCGCCATTGCATATACCACAACGGAACAGGATGAGCGCCTGGGCCCTCATGGCGGTTATCGCCCTGGCTGCGACTGGTGAGTGTCTGTTTATTCTTATTTATTATAAATATTAATACGATTATTATTATCGTTATTTAATTATTATTATTATTATTATTCCAAGGGCGCATTATCACTCGACGATAATCTTTATTTTCTTCACGTCTCTTTTGTTATTGCTTTCCTTGAAATATTCGTTTTTCTTCGTTCTTTTCACTAAAGAGTATATTACGTATTCGTACCGATATAACGGTGTGTGTTGTCATTGTGCAATACGCTCCAGCGTCTATATTATATTCGGTGAATTTTTGTCGATCAGCTAATTTCGCCACTTTTTTTGTGGGCATCTTTAAAGTGGATATGACGGAGGTAACGATAAGTCATACGAGCATTTGCGTGAATAGGACTTCGTACGTGATATTTTTGAAGATTATATTTAGAGCAAGGAAATTATGACGTACGTGTTCCTTTTTATGGTGCAGGATTACGCAGGATGTTGCGTCTGTGTATGTGTCTGTTTCTGTATGCGATTTTGGTATGCCTGTATTGAACCTTTATTCATTATCTCCTTACTATCTCTTATCATGGAATAGGTTTTTGAAAAGTTTCATGGTCTAAATTTCGTGTCATATCTCGTTTTGAAAATTGCTCATTTTTTCCAGCTTCATATACTTTTTAGCTTGTCTGACGTTTTTTCATTTGTCAATGAATATTAATCATACGATTAAATTTCATATCTTACGTTTTTTTTTCCATAATGGCACTGTGCGAACGAATAGATATACATTGGCACGAATGCTCGAGACTTTTCATGACGTAAATTCAAATCCCCCCCCAAGAATCAGCCCTGTCATATGGACTATCGGGAAAAAAAAACCTTTTTGAACTGCCGCTTTAGTATTTAATACTCCAGTAAAAATATGTCAAAATTGAAGTCTAATAAAATTAGAGCAATAGAGAATGCACTATCTGTCATTTGATTTTCTCATGATTGGCAAGGCATGACAGGAAAGGCAAAGAAAAGCGTCGCCAAATGTCTGACGATGAGAAACATTTTGTCTCCTTTTACTTCGGATAGGCGAGTTTGCATTGACGCGAGGAGAATCGTTCCTTCCTTGCGCCCATTCACAGAAAGAGGAGCAGGGAGGGGGCAGAGAGAGGAGAGACGGAAAGGTATAGATAGATACGTACTTGTAACACACGTGGGAATATTACGAAATTATCGGAATACTGCATCGCGGAATGGCGTTCGCAGAGTGCTTTGAAAAAGGCCCGAGGGAGAATTTCTCAATTTTCAATATATTATAATTAACGAATGGTGCTTCGGGAGTGATCGTGGCTACGTGTTTCATGGCCTATCTATGTCTCTTTGGTACTTGACCTCCTCCTGGGTATATAAAGCCAATGGGCAAGGTAGGTAAGGAATACGAGTATAATCCATATGTCTATTTATCGTTACGTTTTACGTATGTTTCGCGAGTCTTTGCCAACCAATGAAAAGTCCCGAGCTTTCGCCTGGCGCCTTTATGAGAAATAACATTCCTACGCAAACGCCATATTGCGGATGCGCATAGAGGCTTTCTTTTGCTTGGAAAAAAAATTGTATACACTGAGAAAGAAAAGAGCGAGTTAAAAACAGTATCGACAAACTGCATATTTCGTTAATTGGAACTGAGCTCTGTGTCTCGCGTAAGCAAATAATCGGTCGGACGGATCGCGACCTGTATGTTCGCAAAAGTGTCTTTGTTTCACTTAAAAGATAATCTCGTTTTCGTCAAACGATGTTTCTTCGTGTATATTTAATATTGTTTTATATGAAAAAAAAAAGGATTTGCTATTTCCATCATCTAATTCAATCGTAGAACCATAAAGTTTCATAATTTAATATTTATTAATTAACGAAAATAATTTCAGATCGAAAATATTCTTTTGGTAATATAAATATTCGCGAGGTTTTTTTTTATGTCACTCGAACTGCCACTCGAGTCAGTATTTTTTGAAATCGAAACAAACAGTTTTACATAGCACGATAACGTATCATTATACGAATGAAAATGTTATCGGCGCATCTAACGAATCAGTTTGTTTGACTAATTGACGAAGCTCAGCTTTTCAATGCAATCACGTATTCTTCGAACGACACAGGCTCGTTCGTTATATTTAACGACTCTCACGTACCTTTCACCACGTCTAGGTCAATTTGATTAAATTCTTGGTCTCTGTTAACAATCGCAAAGGTCCTTCAGCTGTACGAAACATTTAGCCGATACAATTGTGCATGCCGTTCGGTACCCGTGAACCCGTATTTGATGAAATCAAAGAAAAGTTGGTTGCTTGAAAAAAAAAAGAACTGCTCAGTGCAAACGAGGAATGTCCAATCTTAAATCAAGAGTGATCGGCGTATCTTGCACCTGGAAAAGGAACAGCTGCGTGTCATGTCTAATGAGAAAAAAAAAAGGGTAGGGCAATAAAGCGTAATAAAGAAATAACAAAGGAAAAGAACAGTTGACAGCCATGTTGACGGGAGGCTGTGAGAAAATTGCACTGTACGAAAGACGTGGTAAATAATAAAGAAAAAAAAAAAAAACAAAAAAAACAGAGTTTAGTTATAAAGAAAAATTGCAGGGTGTTTTTTTTTCAAAAGCAAAAATATTCTCTCAATGGTATGTGTATATATGTATACAATAGAGCTTAATGAGAATGAAAAGAAAAATAATATATATATATATATATATGCCCCTTTATATAAAAACAATACAGCTAAATAAAATTTACTAAAAAAGCGTAACACGTTTTAAACAAACTGCGGGGGCCCAATGGTTATTGTTGTCATTATCAGAGTAACGCGATAGGTTTCCTTTTTTTCTTTTATCAATTTCTAATTACGTTACGCGAGTCTTTGGTGTTACTTGACTTTAGTCACTCCTTTTTGTTTCTGTACGACGATGACTCTTTCACTTTGTCTCTTTTGCGCCTAAAACTTCGTTCTCGTTTCTTATCCGTCGAAGAGGAATTTTCTTTTAACCTCGATTGAATTATTCGTACTTTATTTTTTTTTTTACTTCGTAACGTTCATAATTTGCCCATTATGCATATACACGCCCGCCACGAAACTCCTTCGCCTTACTTACTACTTTGTGCCTTACTTCGCACTTTGTCTACTCTGCGGCTTACTAACAACTTACTCACTTACTATACCTACTTACTTACTTACATACTTACTTGCTTACTACACCGGGCTACTGGATCATGAATACGTCCCGCAACATATGTATATCCGACTGCAAGCAATTCGGACAGAATATTATATGTATACCTATAAGGAGTGCACTGTTCAATAACTATACATTGCGAGAGCTCTGTGTGAAATTTGCAAATTTGCAAAAAAATTTTTAAGTTTCGTATGGGTTTAAATAGTCTTAGGATAAAGGCTGAAATAATGATCAGTGTGTTACGAGATAAAAAGACACTGATGTCCAAAGTGGACGAGGTATAGTAATCCTCGAGACATGTCAAAAAAAAGTAATGTGAATTTTTATCACTAATAAAAGTATTGTTGGTATGTACATATGACATATGTACCTGCTGAAGGCTGCCGGTGACGCGCAGAGTGAAAGAGTTATGGGAGAAGCCATGGGAAATCTAATAGAAAGGAACGGGTCGTTGACTAGGGACTTCAGGTACGGGAATTGAAAATGACTCGGAAATGGTGTGTAACATTGAGAACAGTATCATCTTCTGTTATCTCTACGAGGTTGGTACAGTTAGGGAATTTATTTATATTTTTATTGATATATATTAGCGAGTCTATGAATGTGATATTCGGGTGTTTAATGAGCGAGGATTTTCGTGACAACGGTATAAGTAGTATGATCGGCTGTACGGCCAGACATGGTTCAGGTGAAACTTTGGGGATTTAATTCAGAATCTCGAATAGTATTAAGGGAGCCGAAACAGTGCTTGGTCAGACAAAGGGAAGCCAGCGCAGAGTATTTCTGTTGCAGTAAAGGGGACATTGTAAATTAGTTGATTTTGTGACTGATCGTATTTCGCGCGTGGATTTCGATTTCATTGGGCAATTTCGTATCAGGGCAAATGCAATTACGTCGAATCTGGTGGACCAATCGGGATAAATAAATCGAATGAAATACAAGTGTGGGTCGCAACAGAAGGGAAGGGAAACATCGAAAATGCTAAAAAGGAAATGAAAAAGGGTTTTAACTTCGAGCACGAGGATGGTGGACGCAGGAAAGATATGGACCAAGTTTTTACGAAGGAGGAACAGCTGTTCAGCTTGAATACTAGTTCTTTTTTTTTCAAAAATTCTTCCTCTCTCGGATACTCCGAGCACACTGATTTGCCACTCTGCGGATGTAACGTCACTCGCAGACCTCGAATTTTCATGCATCGAAATGCGCGTCCAGATGATGCAGCCGTGTGGATTTTTCCGCAGCGTGTCGGCAGAGCCGAGGGAGAAGTGGGACGGCGGTGCAGGGCTGTGCCAAACGAGTTTCCAATCGTTTCGGGACGAATTCTTTTCTGCCAACTCAGGAACTTCCGGACGGCTGATAGTGAGTAGTGCGAGAGGTTAACGACAGAGTAGTTTTATATGGAAATTATTTCTCGATCGTTCGAGGGTACCACGGGTGTCCTTTCGCGAATATAAAAGTTACTTGAATCAATTTTATTCTCGATTCTAGGAATCCGCCCCGACTGATTAGCTTCAGGGTATTTTCATAATTCCATTTTTTTTCTGACAGCAACGCGCTGCCATGGCAATGTGGAGTAAAGGAATATAGAAATATTGTAGAAAAAAGAAATTTTCCAGACTAGTGCGTAGAAAGCTTCGTTTCGTCGTTAAAATTTTCATGCCACTGCCAATAACGAAATTAACGTCAATAGACGCCAGTTCAAACGTGGATATATCATGTACCTTTAAGATGAAAGGAGATAAGAACGCGATGTCTAGTTAAAGGAGAAAGTAAGTAAAAGTTTGTTTGCCCTGATAATACATTTTATCCCTCGTCAAAATTTAATATTGCATAGGTAACATTATTTTTTTAAAGGACTATGTAAAAATTAATTATACCGTGGGAAGTTCTTTGTTCAGATCCTTTTAAGTAATAGTCAGGTTATGCTTGAAGTCTCGTATTATTATCCAGCGATCTCTCTTTCTCTCGAAAAAAAATAAAAATAAAATAAAATTTCATAGAGAGAAAGATATTAAGAAAAAGTAATATTTACATCATTCGCTGATATTAATTATCAGTGATATAATTCAGCTCGCTACCGTTTTAGCTTTTTTTCAAGCCGTAGCTTTGCATTTGCAAAATGTTCAGCCGCGGTTTATTAGGTTACGAATAATACGAGGTGCTTGCAATAATGGCTATCTCGGAAAGTTTACGTCGAATGTAGGTTAGGTGGTGGAGGCGTACGTACCGTACGGATGAGTTTCTTTAAAAAGTTTTCCGATAAAGTATAATTTGGCTTAATGCCAATGGGTCACGTGACTATTAATTATAATTAAGCATTAATTCAATCGAACATCGAAGTCCGGCAATGGATTTACATATCTCGAGTCGTTTGCGGTTAACGGCAATCAGGTTCCGAATGGTTCAGTCACGTCACGTACTGGTACATACATATGTACTATATAGGTATACGTACATAGCTACAGACCGTTCAATTATCCAACCTTCGAAAATTTCATCGTGCCCAAACAAAGCCGACGTTCATTATGATCCACTTGGAAAGTTTGGAGCATATGCGTATTAATAGCGCTAATTGATATCAACCACGATCATTACTACCAACCAAGTATCAATTTACTGTCAGGGCAAATAACGAAATAGTCTGAAAAAGTGTCAATGCAGAATTACAGAGATTGGCAGCTACGTACTCGAATGCCTTGGGTCGCGGATTTATAGCAGGAACGTCACGCTACTGGAATAAAATAGTATTTGCTCTGTAAAAATATAACGTGATTTTTCTATTATTCCTTTTTATTATCTTTTTTTTTAATTATTTTTTTTACCGTCTCCCAACCCTTATTTGCTCTCCTTTCATTCCCTTTATTTTATGCATAGAGCCTTCTTTGTCGAATTCTTGCCTCCTCCAGCGTTGCGAGCTGCGCGCGCATGTTTCGCCTCTGACCTCTGACCTCCCTGCAAGGTGAGTCCTTTGTTTCAACGTAATTCCAATTGATAAAGCGACAGCCAGTTCCGACTATCATAGCCGCGTCGTTCATGACGATTTAAATCGTCAACCATGCGGATGGCAAGTTTATCGATTTTTGTGTCGTTGGTTTCCATTCAGCGGGCAACAAAAAGATAAATAAAAGAGAATATTACGGCAAAAAGCAACGCTGTAATGAGAGGATGGAGAGATAGGGATAAAAGAAAAAGAGAAAAAAAAAGAAATTGACAAAAAATTTATATCGTACCGCAACTAACGGTACGAAGTCACGGGACCCCAACTTTCTTCGTATGGATTTCAATTGTTTTCTTTTTTTTTTTTCTTGTTCGATATTTTAATTGATTTGTGGGAATTGCGTGGACCGTAAACAAATTTTTATTTCGATATTACGTCAATTCGGGACTGCAATAAAGATATGGTATTGACAAAGTGTGGAAATTTCGAATGACAGAGCAAACTTTTTTGACTACCTACGCGCGTTGCGCGAATTGACGTTACCGATTTCTTATCACTGTACGCTTTACGTTTAACGATATTCGGCTATTGAAATTCGTAGATTCCTTTTTCGTCGAGTTTCTCTTTTTCTCATACGTATCTAATTTTCTCAAATTTTCGATTAATAGCATCTCAATTTGGAGTCGCTAATTTAATTGACAATACCTTTCGAAATTTTAATTGCCTCTCTGTATCTTTTGAATCGCGACTGATCTTAACTTTTGCAATATTAAATGAGCGCCCGTTCGTGGAAAATAACATTAAACCGACAAGAAGCCAGTTTTCCTTTCATCCGTCCGTACACGATTATCTTTCAGCGCGCAGGTTAAATAAAAACGTTAATTCGTCTCTAATTTTGATAAATCGAAAGGAACATTAAAAGCGATAAAAATAATGCAAAAATTTCGCATAAATTTTATGACTCTTTACGCTTCTATTAATTCGACGTTAGGTTAGGTTTAGTTATGGGTAATCTGCTTCGTCATCGAGAGACACCAACACCCACACACAATTGACATATTTTCGGATGATTAAAACTTTTCATACGTCTACTGGTATGAAAAAGCTCAGCTAAAATCTCGAGCTTTTCTTTAATGTTCAATGGAAACAAGAAAAGAAGGATGCCAATACGTATTGTAGGTGTAGGATGGAAAAGGAGACGAACTGACAGTTGCTAGTGGTGTCTGGCTTGTTCCATGCTTGTTTCACTGTGCCTATAGGTAGGTACACACTAAAAACTGAACTGCACCTTCAACACTGTACAATCCAATACGCATAAGCCGTTTAACGTTATTCCGACTTACGATGCTTCTCTTGTCACAACTATTTTCCTACTCTTGAACTTTCTCGAGTGACTGTACAGTATCATCCTTGCGAGGACATTTTCCATGTTCTTGCACTAAAGCGCATTGATCAGGTTGTAACGTGACGGTGCAACGCGTGGCTGCAGACTAGAGACATAGGAAAATGAAGCGGCGACGATTTTACATAAAAAATTTTCAACACAGTCATTAAGTATCAATTACGGTCATTCGATTGATTGGATCAATTCGATGAAAAAGTATTGAGCATATCGAGATGAAAAATTGCTACCCGGGCTATATCCATACTTTGACACACGTAGGTACTGGGCTGAAAAATAATATTTTTCCCGTTTACACTGTATAATAGAGCATAGGAGAGTCAGGAGATTCCTGGATGGAAAAGGACCGGTTCAAACGATCCATTCCACTTTTGGATTAGTCCACGTGGTACCGTAAGGTCTCTTATCGTAAGTTAGGATACCTTATTTCAGAGTTTTGCTTAGCTTTCTTCAAAATAATATACTGGGCGAAACGTCTCCCTGCCGTATTGTGCAAGTTGACTGGGTACATAAAGAGGAAAGTATGAAGGCACATGGGTTAGCAGGATGTAGCTACATGTTGAATGGTATGTACTATGTACGTGCAGAGATCGCAGGTTACGAGGTAGAGAATAGGGAAAGAACTGAACTGTGGGGTGGGATAAGGTCGTAGGTGGAAATCGGAGGGTAGGTGACGATGGCTTTGATCCTGGGAATTTATTGGATTCCTCTTACGGGGCAGAACGTACGACGCTATTTACGTTCTTTGGAACGTATAAACGTGTCCTATACGTGGTCGAGATTTGGGCACAGGTTAGCTTTGGACTTTTCTTTAGATTAGGGTTAGGCTAGGTTAGGGTTAGGTTGCGTCAGGTCAGCTGAAGGTATGACTGGAACTTAGGGTTATTCGAGGCTATTCTACCACCTGACGTTGCTTTCGTCATAGAATTCAAATAGACGGGCAAACTTTAGATGAACTTCAGCTGCGCAGAGACCCGCTAATTCTTTGTGCAACGAAGAAAAATATATGTTGTGGGTATTCAGTAGTAATGCCCGTGTATAGTCGGTTCGAGTTAATAAAAGCGCAAGCTAAGTTCTTTGAACGCTGCAAGTAAATAGGGACTCTGAGAAATATGAGAAAAAAAAAAGCTAACGAAGCAGTTGGCACGACGTGGTTTACCAGTTTCGAAAATATTATAATTTTACATGTTCCCTTGTCTTCGATATTACGAATAATCGTGAACCAGTCGAGACTGAAAGATCTCTGGTTCGACACTAGCAAAGGAAAATAACTGGCTAAAGAAGCTGCGAGGACAAATAGAGAAGAGTCAAGCAGACGTAAGAGACCGGGGGGGGGGGGGGGGAGAAACAGTTTGGCACACTTTTATTTCTCAACATGACCTACTGGATTATTGATTCGCATTGTAACGGGCGGGTTTTGGCAAGAGAGCGGTTGTGTTGATTTCGAATGGTCCGTCAGCTTTTTTTCTTATTAAATAGCGCGGGCTTCCGATGGTGGGAAGGGGGGGGGGCACTCGCAGAGAGGATTGGCCAGGAGGATCAGGTCCTGAGCTTGCGATAGGCTGACACGTTGTGGTAGGGATGCCAATGGGCGGGCGAGAAGGAAAAGTATACGGCAGACGCGCGGATTTTACTCTCGGCATTTCCGAGTCATATTTCTGTTGCTCGAGGCTCGCGTATTGTCTTGCAATATCTGACACCGACCTGTCCCTGCTGCGGGCATTTTTTATACACCCCCCCCCCCCCTCCAGAGTCACTATCGCTCTTAATATGGACCCACCCTCCCTCTCTCCTACCTTGGCAAACATGCCCTAGGAAAGTTCATCGATCCTTGATACACTTGGATAAGCTTGGCTATGCTTTGCTCTCTTTGCTCCCATTTGATTTTTCCTCACGGAGCCCAATTGGCACTGATTCGTCGAGTTGATTCACTTTCATGGGATTTTTTCGAAAGGGACTTGAATTCTAATTTTCTGCCCACTTTAATCAGCCTTTGGCACTGGACGTAACGCTAGCTGGTGTTTGCGCCTGATGAAAATTTTAATTTCCATTCGAATTGATTTTTAGTGTAAATATATACTGAGCTCTAACTTGAAGTTTGATCTCGTGTAAATTGCACGCAGTGACTTTTGTTAATATCGGAGTTTTCGCGTAGTCGTAACTTATTCTGTATTTGATTCTCGTATATCCGTCAATCTGGTCAGACGAATTCTATGAATTCTATGGTACCTCGACGCGGTCCGAGGCATTGTCGATGCTCGTGAATTGAATTTTTCGAGTATTCCGTAACGTTGGATGGAATCTGAGAATATTTTGTTGAATCCAGTTTGGCCTTTGTAGATCGCTAGTTGGATTATTTTCATTTGGAGGCTGCTACTTTGACGAGAGTATTCAGGAGGCCAGTTGGTTTGAAAATCCATTTGAGTCTACTTATCCAAGCGTGAATTTCCAGAATCAGAAGCCGTCTGGCAATTTCGAGAATTAAATTTGAAATTTCGCGTGCAGCGTCTCTGCATTTCGTGTAATCTCGTGCCATTTGCAGTAATCATCGAGGACCCGTACCTTATTAGCGAAAACTAGTTAACTCACAGAGTCGGCTAAACTCGACAAGAATATTTGGCACAGCGCAGGAAGTCTATTTACCTCGAATTCTGCTTCTTGATGCGTGACATGCGCGATAACCAGGATAACTTTACAGCCTGAAATTAGATCGTTCCAAGAGTCATTCATCATTCTGTTAACTTTGCTTGATAACGATCGAACCTGACCTATGATAAATCATGGATAGGCTAAATATCCTCAACGACCCGTGCTTTGTGATACCTGGCGAAATCTTGATGTATCATCGCAATGCTAAAATACTCGAAAGATCAGCTTCTTATCGGAACGACACAAACTTTCGAAGTATCTCTTTTGATATGTTGCGGCTTACGAAACTCGATGACGTAACAGTAAAAAAAAACAAATATCGCCAAGACGATCTATTACGTATTTACCTGCAACGAACGAATATACCAGACGTACATTTTTTTTTGCAATCAAACTTTTCTCCCCTTTCACTGCGAAGAGACGAAAAGTGATTGTTTGAAAAAGTGAATTAAAAAAAAGAAAAAAGAAAAAGAAGATAGACAATCTGACGAAGTAAGGCGGCGAAGTGAGGCTAACGGGTAACATGGCGATTACTACACTGTACTGAAATGGTGGATTGGTCAGGGCTGGTAAGTGGTGGTTATCACGAGAAGCGGCTGCTAAACGACCTGCTGGATTCGTACAACGTGCTGGAGCGTCCCGTGGGCAATGAGTCCGAGCCTCTTGTATTGAGCTTCGGGCTTACGCTTATGCAAATAATCGACGTTGTAAGTCCCAGCCAATTATTTCATTTAAATCGTTACTTGTTACTTGATGATTACCTACTATTCGATACCTATCGTCATCTGTTGCCATCTATCGTCATCTATCGATACTAGTTTATATTCGACAGCACCATACACCGACAATATATATATATATATATACACACACTGACAGTACATACACAACACACGGTATATCTATATGTACAGCTTATAACTCTTGGAATTACACAGTACCTGCAAAGTATAGACATTTTTTTTTATTCTTTCTCCCATCTCTCCTCCTGTACGTCTATTCTCTGTCATTCTTATTCTTGCTGATCACAGCGTATCTGTTTCTACTTTGTCTGTGCGTCCTTTTGCTATACAGTAGATACGTATACGAAGCCTGTCACTTTTTCTTCAAAAATTCAAACAATCTTTCATTTCTCTAAATCAACGCGATAGCGTCCTCAGCGCTGCTTTAAAGAGAAAGTAACGACAAAGCGAGGATAAGGACAAGGACATAGAAAGAAGATCTTGTTGCACTCGCACACATACACAAAATTAACATACACATTTTTTTTTTTTTTTTCATCTAACCCACAATATTCGCATTGTTTTCAACCGACGCATATATATATATATTTTTTTTTTGATAGAAATTTTAATCTTCTTACCTCACATGGCGTCAGATTTTTTTTACCAATATTTTTTAACTCCAGTATTTATGCTCATCTTCGTTTTTCACGTTTTTCTTCATTTTTCGTAGTTCCTTATTTTCATTTTTTTTTTACTTCTGTATCACATTGTATAGCGACACGTATACACTTTCTCTCCCTCCCTCCCTCTTCCCTTCTTAACCCCTCGCCCCTTCTCTCTTTCTCTTCAATTTTGCATTCACTGATTACACGTTGGCACAATTTGCTCACGTTAGATAATACATTGACAAAACGATCTGTATATATACATATATTACACGAGTACTTTTTTTTTTTTTAATGATTTACCGATTTACGTTCTCGATCTTTTACACACTGCATTAATTACTCTCTCTCTATCTCTCTATCTCTCTCTATATGTATATACATATATATAGCGGATATATATATGCATATGTACATGGATGTGCGTATATACACGAAAAATACGTACGTGCAATTAGTACTTCCGGTACTGGATTCAAAGCTCCACGTCCGGCAATGTATGTCAGGCCGTATTGTATGGAATGTATATACATATATAAAGACGCATATATATATGACTAAATATGTGTATGTACCGTACATTGTTCCTCCTGTGGTAAAAAGACTAATTTAAAATAATGAAATAAATGATTATCTATAAATCATTCGCTCTGCATGGTAGCCACGTAGGGCCTCTATTAATATGTTAAATGCATAGATACATATGTACGTCATAAGTATACCTATATACATATATTTATTAAACGTGCGTAGGCCGTTGTATCCAAGAGTGCATGTTTGCTTCTAATAGCTAATCGCTTTCTGATCGTTAACAATTAGTGAATTTCTATCTATTACTATTATGTCAATGTAGCGAAGAGATTTACGTAGTTTGTTGCCCGGTATACAGTTTTGTGCCATTTTCTATTTCTTTTACAGCAAAATCCTGATCGAAACGAAAAAAACGTCGAATCCACGTGTCAGGATGATTATCGATTTACGAAAATAGTTCGGAGCGATGATTTTTTTGAGTTTCTCATTTTTTTTTCTGTCTTTGTATGCGCTACGTTTCAGGGCGAAGTACACGGAAAATCGACTTCAAGAGGACGGCGCGGTAGGGTTTGAGAGAATTTGCGAACAAGGGGAGAAGGAAGGGAAGTACCAAGGCAAAGTACAAAGAAAAAGGATATGAAAGCGTCATTCAATTTTTTTTTTTGTTATTTTTTATATTCCAGACGCAACACGGCCATATTGGATGTGCAGTTCAATGCACGTGGTTCGTTAGTCGGATGATTAATTATCGTAACCCAGAGGTGGGATGTCTCTTTTACCGTGGGTCGATGGGCAGACGGTGCTGCGACGGCTGTCTTTACCTTCTGGGCAATTCGTAAAGGACTCCAGTGGCCCGTTATTGTTTAGGAAGGACATTCTCGCCGGTAAAATTACGACCAATGGGAGTTCCCAGAGGAAGTCGAGTGAGCAGGAGCTGTCTTGAAATAAAGCCCTGTACCATTTTGGTGCCGTTTGGGACCATTTCGTCGGGTCATTTGGGGTCTGTATTTCAAAGGACTCGTGCAATTTTCTTTCGTCGCGTCGTGTCCCCGGGATGCGTTTAGTCGACGCGGACTTCGCCTTAGCTTAATTGTACCCGAATGCGGCTCGTTTAGAGGAGCAAGTTTAATGCGGCGGGTCGAGAAAAATTACTTGAGATAAGACACATTCAGAGCCAGATGACCATAGCGGAACAGGCGTTGATAAGAAGCTGAGTACGATAGGCGAGAAATCTGGAAGAGCGACGATGCAAGAGTTAAGTTTTGACGTAGGATTATTTTTGTACAGTTTTAGAAATACGCTGCTAATCGAATCCTCCGTGGGAAAGGTTAAGATAATCCTATTTGGCGATATTAAAATCAATTGATAACAAGCTGTTCTAATAATATTTTTATTGTATTGCCTTGCCTCGCGTAACTAGGAATACAGTGTGTCCTTTAAGTACCGCATTTAATGAAGTGGATGTTACAGTTTACCGTATTCCTAATCGAAAGGTCCTTATCGGTTTTTTCAAAATACCATATCGTTTTCGAGATATCGTAATTCTTCGAGTGCGTCAACTCTGATACTACCTGTACGTATAGCCAGTGAAATGCCTCGAAGCGTATACGTATATATATAACATTTTTGGGTATGTCCTATGGGCAAGTACACATGTATAAATAAATAGGAAAGAAGCGTGCGCCAATGCATTTACGTGCTGCCGCCCGTATCCATCCCTAGGCGATACGTTACTGCCTATAGAAACTACCCTGATCTTACGTGCGTCTTTCTCAAGCCCCCCCGGAGCTTTTCGAACTCGGCTTTCGACCTGGGTATCGTTACCACCTTGTCCCAAGTCCTGAGCCCCGCGTTCGTCGCCAGCGACGTACATGAAAAATAGTCTTAAACTGTACGTGACGTCGTATCCAGAAATGGGTGGGGTTCGGGTTAGGTTAGGTCACGTGGTTCGATGGATGGTTAGTCATTAGTGCGCGAATCAATTTGTTCGAAAAGTAATTCGACAGTTGAATTTTATTCAATTGGTAATTGATTGCGTAGCCAAGTGAATTGGATCGAGGGGGGGGGGGGGGGGAACTTCGGTGGAAGTTAAGTCCTGCCGCTGTGACGTTAACTTGAATCAACTTAACGTGATATTCCGCGAGAGTGCATTGGGCTCTGATTCGACTTGCTCTTAACCTGGTTAGATCTAAACTGATCGTTGCGTAACTCGATACGACTGTATTAGGTTCACCTGGGATTTGGAATTTTTTTTCTTCGTTTTTTTTTTCGTAGAGTGATTTCATTAAATTTCACTCTAGTCGAAACTCACTAGGAAAACACTTAATTCAATTGAACTTGGCTACGTGTAGTGCGGTCACTTGATTTCAGTCGATCGAAAGTCCTTGTATTTGTGTCAGAGTCACTCATACAGTGACTTTATCTGATTGGACTATGTCAGATCGAACCTTGATATCAGGCAATTATATCGTGGCAACGTGAAGTCAGTCGAATATAAATTTCGAATAAAGATGAAAACAGACCGATACGTGCTCAAGTCCTGAAGGTGCAGCACTCGAGAGATCCTAACTCGAGATCCCCGGGTTTATAATAATCACCAGCTCAGGCATTCAAGTTGCCCTCTTAGGACTTCCTCGACACGAAATTATCTCTTGTCGCAAGTAGTTGGCACACCAAGTGGTAAAGTCCGGAGGGTAGTAAACGTTGTCTAGGTTTTCGTATTAAAAAAGTATTAAAGGGAGTGAAAAAAGATGCTTCGCGTCAGCGTCAGATACAATGAATTTTTCATCACGTTTAAAGATATTTTAACGCGCTCGTCTCTAGGTACATAGGCGATCTTTTACCTGGGGTCGAATACCGAAAGCGAAATGGAAATTGGATCTCTTCTTGTTATTCGTGCCACGCGAAGAATTTCAACTCCGCAGTAACGCTAGTTCATCCATGGGTGTAACCCCTGGGAACCATTATTTTCGAAGCGACAGCCTAAGATTTGGTAAGGTTAGGTCAGGTTGGGTTAGGCTTTAGTTGCACCTCAATGAATACGAGAATTCCTTTGAGGTTACGCGAAAGAGAGTCGTGTTTTTATTTCTGATGGATATTCGTTTTTCGAAGTGTCATTCGCGTTATTCAAATACGTCACATGCACTTCAGATGATGTATGCTGCGACAGGTCCTGCAGGACGTACGTAAAAAGTTAACACAAAGTGTTCAACAGTGCGAAAGGCTAGTCCTCGCTGAGTCTGAAAACGCGAAGGTAGTCTTCATTTTTTTTAAAGGTATTAGTTGACAATTGTGAACGAACCATCGGAAAGTATTGAGGTTATGGTGGTTGGATTGTGGTTACGTGTTGTGTGGAAAAAAAGAAAAAATTGTAAATGCAAAAAAAAAACGTAAGAAAATCTGAAAACTAAAGAACTTTGCAATTTGACAGCAGAGTCACGGGTTTGTTATCTTCTCAGCTTCTTATCTTTTGACGCGAGCCCAGCCGAGGCCATTTCTCTGGGCGCAGGACGTGTTCCGTGCATTGGGTCTATAGCTCAGGACAGGCACCTACTTGTTAGACGGTAGCCCGAGAAAACATGACAAAGGGGGTTGTTAATGAGAGATGGAGAAAGAGGAGGGAGGCGGGAGAGAGAGAGAGAGAGAGAGAAAGAAACGCTGGAATAGTCTCCAGTGTGTAATTACGGCCTGAATTCTTATTACTCAACACATTCCCTACAGGCCTGTCGGGACTGGGAGACTTTTCTTCGACTTCTTTCACAGCCATTTTTATATCTCTTTATCTTTCTCTACCTGCACTGTCCCGTCTCTGGGTTATCGGCGGCGGCGCCTATGCATCGGGTGCAACAGGATGGGTAGTTTATTTTTTATCGGTTACTTTGCAACCTCTGATTAATTTTTAATAATCCCTTTATCTCGTATCACTCGAAGCGCACGTACATTACTGGTCTCTCGGGAGACTGCAATTTCTCCATTGTCTCTTTTCCAATAGATTTTTCGTACTTTCGTTTTGCTTTGTTCCGCTATCCACTCACTGCGACAAATACGACAATGGCGCTCATTGCGACTATAGATCGTTTAATTGTTGCTTCGGATTCGCATTCGTCAATGCACTTCGCTCCTTTTGCGTTCGACTGTTCGTGCGATTAATATTTCTTCTTTATCCTCATTTCACTTAATATCGCATCGAAGATCCGATCGTCCCGTTACTTAGTTATTAGGAAAATCGTCGAGTATCAATTTTATACACCTGAGAAAATTGTACCTTTGACCAGTAAGGGAATCGCTTCGAGTCGAATAATCAATATTTTCAATATTATTTGAAATTTCAATTTACATACTGTAAAATCATACTGTTTACACACTGGAGATAGGCTCCTGTTACATATTCAGTGCGCCGCTCGTTATATCCACTGTTGAAAATTTCTACAAGATCCTCTGTTCTTCAACCCTTCCAAATGATTGGCACGTGTCAACCGATTACGATGACACTGACAGCAGACAGATTTTAGGGTCTTGGCACTTATCCTTTTTTTATTTTTTGATAACGATTACAGTTTTCCATTTACGTTTTATCAATGTAGCCATATAGACCAAGAAAGTTCTGTAAAAATATTATCAAGCTTTGAACTCGACTGGGTTTTTTCAATCGATCTACTAAAACAGTACGATAAACCATAAATAATGTCCAATTCCATTACCCAAGACATGGACTGTACGGAATATATAGAAAAAAAAAAAAAAGATTTTCCCGAAACTAAACGACATGACAAATGGTATATCCAATCCCCTTTAACTTGTCACAGCATTCTAAGGATTTCTACCTGACCGACCGGCCTCCCAATCCTTGTACAATAATAAAGCAGCAACTTATTCCTTCTAAGATTCACTGCCCTACATAGACCGGAATAACTCAATTTCGAGCAGCAAATTCTTACGTGATTTTTTACGTGACCGTCTCACAACTCTTGTACGATACTAAAGCTTCGGAATGTATCACTTTATGTCTCAAAAGATTTATCGTCCTATGTAAATAAAAGTAATTCAATTTTTACCAGCAAACTCTCAGCTACAAGTGTGTGGTATCTTTACTCCTGGAAGCTATTACACCGTGAGTGAAATTCCACTCGTTTCGTGCGCTTTAATGTTATATTGCACTTGTACTACAGAATTTATGTTCTATCCGGATACGTTAAGGTCGGTACACAATGAAACGAATAAAGGATAGTATGTTGTGCAATTAATGCGAACACGATTAGTTACTCGGTTTATTGTTACTTTCCGGTGGGACGGTACTACGATTGGTCAAAGTCACTTTTCCGTTGGTCCCTTCTGTCCCTCGTTCCTTATATCTTGTACCTTCGATCGTGGGTGGACCACTAGAATTTTAGCAGCTGTCGTCTGATGTCTGATAAGACGCGTCTGATATCAACCGAGATTGAATCCTCGATGACGTCAGGATTCAATCTTCGTAATATTTCCTACCAATCAAAGTTCGTAAAGTCATCATTTTTTTTTTACACTAAACCTACCATCGAGCGGTCATTTGACCGTTTTGAAGTAAAAACTATGTTTATAAAAAATTGTCGGTAGGTTTAAATAGAAACACAATTTTACTTTGACTCCATAAAAGTTCGGTTTCACGTATATATCGAAAAATATAATAAACATATTTCGAATAAATTTTCTATGTCATATACATACATATTTTTTAATATATTAAATACTGAATTATTTTTATCCTTTATTCATCATAGTAGTCATTAAAAACCAAGGGCTTTCGATATATTCATCAACCCTATAAATGGTCAACTCTAGTTATCCCGTTTACCAGGTAGTATCGTTATGTATATATTTTTCGGGCTGGACCATTATCCGCTTTTCTTCCATTGGTTAAAGCCGATGGTTGATTGTAACAAAAAGTTAATCAACGTGTCCAATCACAAGTATAACAGTGTACATAGAGAATACACGTGATTAGCCAATTCGTATATCTGCGGCGAACAAGAGTGTCGAGGAAAACGAATAAGATGAAAGATGTGAAGAAGCGTAAAGAAATAAATGCCTAAATGCAGTCGAACGCGTATGAGCATTTTTTGAATTAAGTGCACGTACGATTGTAGTACATTCATCCGTCTGTGGGAATACCAGCCTCTCGGGGGGGGGGGGGGGGCTTATCGATTGCGTTTCGAAGTTGAACGCGTTGGCAAATAAAGCTTCATTTTTTTTTTTTTTTACAAATCTAGGTAATGTCCGTAAGCAGGGGCTCTCAGTTGGAGTTCTTCTTCTGTTACAGCTTATTAACCTGCAAATACATTAATTAATTTCGAAAGTTTGCAGCAGTGCGTCGTGCTGCATAGGCGTAGACGGCTCAGAAAATAATTTAAGGACGCTCTGTCTCTCTAACGGGTAGCTGACGATTGCGGCTGTCTTTTGAAACTGTCTGTAGGGATCCTGCATTCGCGTCGTGAGTATGGAAAGACTTAAAAATCTATAGTATCGTAATTGACGTAACCTAACGAAATTTAAAGCTTCCTAAGACTGCTGGCCTCCCTGCTTTAAATGACCGACCCATAACGTCGGAGAAAAGGGGGAAGCTTTTAGAGGGATATAATTTATTCATTTTTTCGTCATCAGCCGTGGAATATCATTTATAAATATATACATAAGAGTTTGAACATAGGAAAGTTAAGGGTAAACTCGTTCAATTATTTATGGGAAGATAGGAGAACTAAAATACAGAAATTTTAGCTGTGAGAGAGATAGAGGGAGAGAGTGATTATTTGGTTGGGGGTCGAAGGTCAAGGGAGGAAGAGAGAAAACATCTATTTAGTCGTAAGGAGCAATTCGATTTTCCGTCAGAATGCCGCTGGTTTTCATATAATAAAATTCCATTTTGTAAAGAGACGAAGAGAGCGAGAGAGACGGGTAGAGTGAAAAGAAAAATAGAAATGAAGATGGACAGGAAATACGTCCCTGCGCGCGCACTGGCATTTCCGTTAGGTTACTTATTCGCCAGGGGCAACGGCCTGACGTGCGAGGTAATATAAGGGAAAACGAGAAAAAGAATAAGTCGTGAAACGTGGAAATGGAGAAGAAGGAGAGAAAGATAGAGTTGAAGCGAAGTTGGAGAGATGGGAAACAATGTAAAAGGAAAAAAGTAGAGAAAAAAATGGGGACATAAAAAACGAGGTAAATGCGAAAAAAATGTGGTCAGCAAAAAAAAATGAAAAAAAAAAAAGATTAAAGCTTCAAAATTTGCAATTAATTACTCTTTTTGGATATTTCAGATTCAGTATTTTATTATCGTTAGTTATACAATTACAAATTACCTATTGGCTATCGTGCAAGTATCTGTATGGTTTTTATTATGCATTTTGGGACTTTGAAATATAACGCACACCTGTTAATACTTCATTTTTTTCAAGCAATTTCGATGGTCATTTTCCTTCCTGAAAGAAAAGGATCTTAAAAGTTCTGAGCTTGATGTCGGGTTTATTAGATCAAGTTTAATTAATTAATCGTAGCGCGATTTTAAACCTCGCTGAGTATCAATTAAACATTTCAACGAGTAAGTTTCCGTCAGTGTCCGTATATTTAATTTTCCTTGTTCATCGATAAAAATGTGATGACGTGACCTGTTTGTCTGGCGGTTAATTAGTCCTGATTAAATAATAAGGCCCCGGCGCTGTCCTTTGACCTATTGTACGATAAATCCTCCTGGAACAATTCGTAATCCTCAGCTTGCCGTCCATGAAGTCCGGTGGTCTTATCAGAAGCGACAGATATGCAGAATACATCTTATGATTTGCACGGTCTTGAAACGTCAAATTATAATTTTTCAGGGATTCCCCGCTTTGATATACGGGAAAAAAAAAAAGATTCGACTACATTTTTGCCTTTTTCGGAAACGCGTTACAATCCAATGGCACGTGCTATCGCGAAAAAGAAGATTGATTGAAATTACGAAGGTGAATAAAAAGTGGAAAAAATATGAAAATTTATATTCGTCATCGCGCTACTTTACCGACGCTTCTACCAATGTGCCCAAACGATCAAGCATCCGGAAACGGATTCTTCAGGGTAATTTATATAAGAGCTGCCACGTATACACACGATGCGCTATAACGTATAGGCGTAGACGTAGGTGGGTCAGAGAAAGTCAAGTTTCCGAGTCACTGTGAAATTAGTCGGTCAGACCTGGCAAGACTAGCAGGGAAGATTGAGCGCGCAAGGCAGCTTTTCTATGGTGCGTCTGACGGAGAGAAATAGAGACGAAGAGCAGTTGCCGTTGCAAGTAAACTTAACGATAACGTAACCATGTAACATACACCATAGACCGTAGCAGGGGACGTTAACGTTAACGCCGTATTAAGCATTTGAACGTCGTTGCTCGATCGATGAAATTATCGTTCAGCGATGCCGTTACACTGTTGCCAATACTCGCTGGCCAATAGCGGACGCCACAGAAACACCAGCGGTTGGCAACACCGGGAGGTGTGATCATCGCCAGGTCGTCGGGATGACGATGACTATTTTTAAAATTCCCTACCTCAAGGTGTTTTCTGGGCTTTTTTTTTCTTCCTTTGTTTCCCCCCTTTTCCCACAGCCAGTAGTCAACGTTAATTCGCCTCTGGGGGAAAATTCTCTTCGCAGCGATCGAGAACTTGGTGATTTGGGTCGTGGGGCGATCTAGTGACTTTTTTATCTTTCAATACTTTTATATATATTTTTCTCTGGTTTTTTTTTTTTTTTATGTGTCGAATTGATATTTTCCGTAGCGTACACTTATTGTAGACGTGCATTGTTATTGATAAGTATCGTAGTTTGTTCTGCGTGAATGAGCACTTTTATCTTTTTCTTAATCTTACACAATTTTTTATTATCTCTTGGGTCCAAGTTCAACGATTTATTTAATGACTACGACTAATTACTATTCTGTCCTTCTCTTGAATTTCAGGACGAAAAGAATCAGCTGCTCATCACGAATCTCTGGTTGAAATTGGTGAGTATGCCGTTCTGTGCTGCGTGACGACACTTTGTCAATTTAGTACGTCGCTCTTGCGGGGATTCAGGCAGTTTTTCAAAATTCCTTTGGATCTCGTGGGAAATTTATTTGACCCTTCTCTCTCTCTCTCTTTCACACACGCGCGCATGATCCCGGTATAATGAAGATAGCGCTTGTGGGAATTCTCTAATTTATCATTGTTTTTATTTTTTTTTTTTTAATACCTTGACACCTTTTATATCTTACTTTCCAAGTCGTAGGTAGTCCGTTATCGCTGACATAATGTGCACGCGAATATGCTGGGATAGTCTAGGAACTTTTAGTTACCGAATGAGGTCTGAGTTTCAGATAGTCGACCGTGAACGCAGGTCTGACTTATACTGCGTTATTCTACTGCGGCGGACAACTGGCCGCCAGTTCCATATGTTCTGCCATAATCTCGTTGGAGTATTGTGACGTCATCTCGATTCTTGTCGAATAGGATAAAATGGGTCAGACGGAGAAGTTACATAATAATGTACGACAGAAAATATTTCTTTAGTTATTTCCTCGAAAACATGTTAAATTTGCTCATTTTTTGAATGTGCATAGAAATGTGCAAATTATACAGAATCAGTGTTTTCAAGGGCGCCTTTTTTCAAACGAAATACTGTTCAATGTATGCGATCGTTCTTATCGAATTTACTTGTATTGCTACTCGAGGGGGTGTGGGTCGGGGAGTTAGGGGGGGCAATGTTACAGAAATTTTTTTTTTCGTTTTACAGTAACAGTTCCGAATTTTCGTACTTTTTAACGCGTCTCAGGTCTTTAAGAATAATCGAAAAAGTTTTCCACTAGGCCTTAGGTCGTATTTCTATATTGACCTGCTAGTAATTATGTGATCGAGCTTGACCTCGCTTATCGAGGTCAAGCTCAGGTACGGAAGTATAAAATAAAAGGAGGTTGCTCAAGTATGCAAGTAAGACGATAAACGGCGAGTTAAAACTTGTCTGTCATATTGGATAAATTTTCGATGAAAAATGAGGTCAGTCACGTAACGTTTGACCCCGATGCCCTGGTCTTTTGTAAGACTTCACAGACAATTTAGTTAGTCGTCGAATTTTCGCTCGGCGACGTCGCGACAGGAGAACGTCGAAGAAATTTTCCAAGACGCTACTCGTGGTCCAGCATTCAGCGGAGACACGTAATCGAGTCGAACTCGTCTCAGAACAATTCTCAATCTTCTCGAGGGTCATCTATGAAATTACATTGCGAATCGCTTTTCGTGTCCGTCAATAAGACTAGAATTGACATTTCTTTTTAGAAATTTCTTTCATCGTTTGTGGGTCGCTCGTTCTCCTCATTCAAAATTGCCTTTCTTTTGTTTGCCTTGTTCCCTTTGCTTTTTGTATTGGGTCGTAACGTTACGTCAGGTCACTTAAGGTTAGGCTATTTCACGTAAACAGATTCGGACGATGCACAATGTGCTCGGAGTCGCGAGGAAGGAGTTACGGCTCGCTCGGTCCAGTGACCCATTTTAACGGAAAAAAATTCCCAAGGAAACAGCCGGGAGACTCGGGAATTTCGGGCACGCTCGAGGAATTCGTTTTGCGGTTTTACGTTTTTCGGTGACTCTCGGTGGCAGCGTCCGCATTTAGCGCTCGGATGTGCGGCTGGTCTGACGAGATTTCCCGAACCGTCACTAACCGGTTATACCGACCACTTTTGATGCGCTGACCTATTTTACAGAAAATTACCAAAGATCTCTTCCGAGATTTAGATTCACACTGTGCACACATAAATCATAGCTCGATGCAGATTCTCCTGATAATTCGCTCATTTACGTCAGTGCAACGGAAGAGCATACGTATTCATAGGAAGCTCCGTATTATTTGGTTCTCATGAAATTTTTACATCGTTCGCGAGACATTCAGCCGAGAGATTAAATTTCTTTCGTTGTGCAAAAAAGACGAATAATTTTGACCTAATCGCGTAGCGGAATACTCAGGAATATCTTTTTCTTTTTTTTTTTTAAATAGAAAATTCATTTTAAAAATTCAAATTACGACGCTCCAGTCGAAAGAAATATTTTTCGCGACACGGGGGTTTGTGTACTTGGCCTATATACGGATATATATAGATATATAAATGTCATATATGTATATATATATATCTATACAGTTACTATCTAGAAGTCAGAAGAGAGAGTGGTTACGGAATTTCGCAGATTCCAACAATTTCGATTAGACACGACCGACAGGAGCGAATTCACGGAATTCCAATTGTCCTGGTAGCTTCCGTCCCGAGTCACGTAATCGTAGTCACGTGACGCTCGTGCAATGCGACACATGGCAATCGACATTATCAGTATTGCTAAATTTTCTTTGACAATAGACACTACTCTTATTAAATTTATGTTGTCACTATTGTCTTCCATTATTCGAAGGTACGAATAAATTGCTTCATTCGCAAATTACGTCAGAGGAAATAAATTTCTTATATAAGCGATACGGATTAATATTTTTACGAAGGCAGAATAATTAAAAGTGACGCCGGCAATTTTTACGTTCTCTGGATTCGTTCCTTGTTTTCTTTTTTTTTCATTATTTTTACCTTTTTCCGTTTCGATTTCTATTAATTCGTCGATTAACGTGAAAGCTTAATTCATTCTTTCACATCGTGTATCCGCATAGAAATTTCTTGAGAATAATATGTATATATATATATATATATTATTCATCTGATCTTCCATTAGCCACGATCGCGCTATTCCCATCAGTGTTAATTCGTTCACTGCAGTCTGCAGGCATTAGATGTTTACGAGGGTTTCTTTCGTTTCGAGTACTTTTTTCAATTTCCCAGCTTACCCCTGTGCATCAACCTGGAATCGATTCGTAATCAATTGGCGAACCGTTTTCCTGGGTCCGTAACTTCTGTCATTAATTCTGCGTGAAGGATACGCGATATCGTGCGGAAATTTTCTAGGTATCCTTAGATGGTGCTATAAGCGCAAGCGAAGAGTTATAACGGGATTTGATAAAAAGTAAAATTGTACGAAGAAGATGTAGCGTAAACGCGTGAGATATGGATTAAAGGCAGTACACCGAGCGAAGACTGTGAAATTGGGGAGAGAGAGAGAGAGAAAGAAAGAGAGAGAGAGAGAGAGAGAGGATAAAAGTTTTTGGGTATTGGCGCGACTCAAGTATGGTAAGCGGAAAGTCGAGAGAATGCAAAAGCATTAAACTAGAAATCCAGCGGAATCTTATTTTCCAGGCAAATTCACTTAAACTCAATTTAGATTCTCGAGCCTCACGCGATTTAACAAACTCATTCCCTGAGCTTGTATTGTTATTGCAAAGAAAATCCTCAGCCTCCTACGACGATTTCACCTGTTAATTATCGAATATTGAATTTTTATGCCGTTCGATAACGATACTGTAACGCAGTCACTGAAAACGTCAAATCATGAAAATCCTCTGGAAATCCATACCGCGAGACATGCCAAAGTTTTCGTATCCCGATCCATGAAATTATTATTATTAAAAAAAAAACCTATTTCAAAAGGACAAAGAAGCGAAGAAGAAGAAGAAGAAGAAGAAATTCATGAACATTCTATAGCCGACGCGTGGAATTAAAAACGCAGAAACCCAGAGCTCCTCGTTACAGGCGACAAAAGAATTTAATTAAGCGACCAGTAATTAGCTCTCGCCAAGAGAGAGAATTACCTGTAATTAGCCAGTATTTGCATTCCCCAAGTAGTGACGCGATGAGTATCCGCGGTATAATCGAGCAGTAGGTAGAGCCGTCGTGGAGCCGTAATCGGTCAAAGGTGAAAGTCGAGTACGAGTCAAGTGGGAATCTGCGAATGAGATAGGAGTCGGACAGCGGATGACCTCAGGAGCAACTGCAACTGCCTGAGTGTAATTTCGGTTAAAAGTGAATTCGTTGTTCGCAGGAATGGATCGACGTGAACATGTGCTGGAACACCTCGGAATACGGAGAAGTAAGCGATCTCAGGATACCGCCTCACAGACTCTGGAAACCAGATGTTCTCATGTACAACAGGTAAGACATCATTCATCCGGACGGACGTCCTGTGATCACGTGACTAGATGCTTAGATAAGCATATAATCCTATGCAACTGCAATCTACCTATCTCCGTCTCGAAATCTCTATGCATAACAGGGACTCCGAACACTAGCAGAATTTGACGTTGATGGCTATGATATCTTTTTTAAATTTACTCACGCGGCTTGTCATTCGGTCCGATGGACTAGGAAAAGCGGCTTTTTTTTTGTAAAAAATTATATTTAAAATTTTCAAAACAGTATCAGCCCTTCCCTCGCTCCCAGCATCGATCTCCGTTCATGAATTGGTGCATTCGGGCATGTGTGCCGGGCCTCGGTTTCGAAGGGTTGGTTTGATTAAAAATGGGTGAATGCAGATTGGAAAGTCAGTCATTGCAGCCAAAGCGTTTCTCTCTCCTCGCGTTAAAGTAGGGTGTGGACTCTGCCAATGCGGATGCAACTGCAACTGCAATAGCGAGGCACAGCTGCGGCTGCAGTTAGGGATGCAGACTTGCCGAGATAGTAGTTGGGAATGAAGGTGAGCACAACAATGACAGGCAAAACAAGGGAAATGCACTTTGGGGAGGCCGTGCGCCTCGTGGACAAAGGAAACCAAAGGGAGGTGGATGGGTGGTTGGGTGGGTGGTGGTGAAAAAAAAGAAGAAAAAAAAAATAGAGAAAAGGAAATATAAAGAGAAGACTCAAAACGCCGAAAGGCGAAATACTTGGCGCGTTATCGACACCATTCGATAACCATAATACTGTCTTTGTATTTTTTTTTTCTTTTTGCGACCGATTTGTGTTTAAAAAATAATGGTTTACTGCTTACGCGTATAAACGGATGGAAATGGTATAAACGGATCAGAACACGTTAATTAATTGATTAAGGATTTTTCGTTTGATTACAAGTCTTCATTGATACATCGTGTATCGTTTAACTTCTCTTGTTTTTATTCTGCCAAAGAAACCGTAATGATATATTTTTATTTTTGTAAAACTCCAGATGGCTGATTGCTGCTATCTGTCCCAACTGCAATATCCACGGCATTATGCACTTTTGGCACCGGTGCCACGATCGATCCGCAACTGCATTTCATTTGCATCAATTTGATCAACATATTGCAAGCGCATGTTAATTTTCCATTTGTAATGTTCGTTTGCTTTTGTTTTTGTTCGTCATAGACAGTGGGCCAGTGGGATGGCCACGGATAAAACCCCGTTTAACAGATGCATCTCGCAAGTGCATCCGCAGCTCGACGCCATTCTTGCTTCTGCGCTCGATTACTTTGGTAATTTTACCGCATAAACAGCCGCAGTATATAATGGGAACACGCGGCTGTTTAACTGCGAAATATGACCCGCCGATTACTCGTATAGCTGACTTGTAATTTCGAACAATTACAATATTGTAGTTTCACATGCTCAAATAATTGGTCGACTTAGTCCCAAATGAAGATAACCGAGGTCCCGTTTGATTTTACTCAATTTTTTTTCTTTTCTCTTTTATCACGTTTGTCCAACCAACGAATCGTGGAGTCAGCATTGCTGTTGCGCGACATAGCGGCTTATCGATTGACGTTTCGTAATTATTTAATATTCGCAATCGCGATCCAGTCTTGATACTCGATTTCTTGAATCTTCAATGCTATTTCGTTCGCCGACGATTTTCTCAATTGTGGATTCACGTGATTTTCTAGAAATGGGTTAGAACGCAGGTTATCGTAGGTTAGGTTAGGCCCGTTCCGCTTAATACATGACAAAATGAGTTTACATTGGCCAGGATGGCTCGACTGCATAGGAGACTTGGATTGGCGCCAAAGGCAATATGCATTAGCCATCACGTGTATTTGAAATTCAAGCCAAAGCAGATTAAGTTCATGTTTGCTGATACATAATGAACGGCTGTTGGTGCATTCTACCGACTATTCCTCCTGACCTTTTATGGAATTTCGGCTGCCAAACCTGGAACGCGTATTGCATATCCCAACGAATTTAGGTTAGGTATGTAAGCGGCGTTGCAGGCAGTTACCCTAGTGCTAACATAACCTCACCGTGACGTCTACCGATAATCAAAGGGCAGTTCGTCCGAGCGAAATGTTCTTTTTGAATTGTTATTCGAGCTGGTGCCCTATGAAAATTTCATCGTTTCTCGAATTCGTTTATATCTCAATTCGTTGCTCTTAACAGGAAAATACTCAGCAAACTCAAAGTTGAATAAATAAGGATTGATATAATATTTTCTTACAACTCCACCAGAGCATCCTCGTGGATGTTCGTGACGTTTTAGATATTATTCGGGGATTGATTTTGGTCTTTGTAGGTATTGCGCGTGTATAATATTTTACTTCATTAATTGTCGTATCTAACGCATTTATTGATTACATTTTTTTTTGTTACTATACAATACATCGTTGTATGGCAATATACAAATTTTGTCAAGTAATTGTCTTTACGATTGGATTTTACGCTGTCGTCCTGTATAATTGTACGCGCGAGTTACCGACCGAGGTTAATTGTTGTTAATAGGATTCTAATGCTATAGTTCGGCTTTATAATTCATCTTGAATTCTATCCTATGCAATTTTTATATCGATCCTTGATTAGATTGTCGTACAGGAATTTTGTAAACAGTCTTCCTCGTACCGGAGAGGAACGAAACTGCGTTTCGACGTATTGGGTTAAATTTAATTAATTAACAAAAAAAAATATCGTGCAGTTCGTGGAATGTTGCTCGCGCACTAAAGTATGTCGATTAATCAAGCAGCTATTAAACTTCAGTTAACATTATTAGGATACGTATAATAGAAAGATTTTTTTTTCTACTGCCTGAATTTTTCCTTTTCACGTAACAGCAATCGAATTCGAAAAATCAATACTTGTCGAATGTCAAAATCAGCCCTGTCATTTATATCCTTTAACGATAACTATGTAAACGTCGAATTTTCATAGGCGTCAATGACAAAACTAAGATCGCCGATATCCAAGAAATTTCTGTTAAACTTCAACATTGCAATGTACGATATACACATATAAATTTAATGAGTAAAAATATTCCTATAAGAAAATGATAATGTTGTCGCTCCTCCTGGCGATACCACCTACTGTTTATAGTATTATACCGGTAGCAGTGTAGTGATACTAGTGTCGATAAAATAGCAGCAAGTTTGGGCGGGTCCAAATCACATCCTCCTTCATCCTGGTGTATAAAGGAGATAAAAGTGGAATCCTGGGACGCCGTGTAGCTGGGGACAGGCTAGATTCTAAAAGAATGAAATAACGGATTGGATTGCGGCCAACTGGCTAGACTCCAACCAATCCTAACAGGTCCAGGATGCAGGCTCGTATCAAGTATGGGGGTTCAAAATGGCCCGGCACAACCACTCGAGCATAATGCTGCACATACGTGTGTGTATACATATATATATATATATATATGTATATGTTTCAAAGCGTTTGTACACGTGTGGGTGGCAGCACCGTTGCACTGTAATGTACTAGCACTCCACTGCGCTATTCTACTAGTATATTTCTATGAAGTAACGTTGAGAAAATCCCTATTCCTTTCTGTCTCTGGTACTTTGCTTTGGGTATCACTGTGTGCATAACTTCATGGATCTTTTTGGGACTGGTCTACGATTTCTTAAGAATTATTTTTTTTTTCTTCCCTGCGATCTTAACGCTTTCTTCGTTGTATGATTCTGTCATTTACGATACACATTTTTATATGTGTGCCTGATATCACTGTGATATCGATTTACAGCATCTTGATTGATTCTGCAATTAGGAATATTGGCGAGGATCGACGATAATAATTGTTGATACTGGTGTCGTTGTGTTTTACTGGTATTGCAATTCGGATGACGGGAAATCGATTGATTCACTGACAAACAATGAAAAATTAGTTATACCACCGGAATAACAGGTTTTGTTCACTTTATTGTATCGCGTGATATTTTCATCTTTATAGAAAAATTTGGTAAATTTATCGATACGTATATCAATACATTTTTGGACGTTCGTTGAATTTCGACGTTGCAGTCTAGTTTAAAAATATGGAATTTATTCTCCAGTGGGATATGTCGATGGGTTATCAGTTTTCTGGGAAAATAAGTGAACGTCCATTATGGACTATCGGTGTGTAGCCGAATGCATTTAATCACTTTAAATATAATTAGCAAATCCTTATTGAACTGCCTATAGTAAGAGCAATTATATTGTATATAGTCGGAGTATAGACATATGGGAAAATAAATATCTGCTGGTCTTTCGATATATACAGTGTATCTTATTGTCGGGTACTATAGTCAATAAAGAGTTAATAATGCACTCGACATGTTTCGTTTGATAATCAATCGGTCAGCTCATCGACTGAAGCTTCGAGCCCTTGTAAACTGTAGAGTGACGCAATCTGATGATTATCATCTCGATATCATCAGGAGGGACTGCTCGATCGATTTAATTGATAAAGCTTCTGTGATCGTTTCAGCGCCGACGAAGGATTCGACGGCACTTATCCAACGAACGTCGTCGTCAAGAACAATGGAACCTGCTTATACGTGCCACCCGGTATATTCAAGAGCACTTGCAAGATAGACATCACCTGGTTCCCCTTTGACGATCAGCGCTGCGAGATGAAATTCGGCTCCTGGACCTATAATGGCTTTCAGGTATTCATTAAAATCATACCGATCTGTACGATCCCTGATACAACAGTCTGTCTGATCTAGAGTAACGTGGGATCTTTCGATTTCAGTTGGATCTGCAATTACAAGACGATGCTGGCGGTGACATAACTAGTTTCATAACGAACGGAGAATGGGATCTCTTGGGTAAATAGGGACTTTTCTAATTTCATCATATTCATATGTGTACATGCGTGCACGTATGCGTATTGACGTATCAAGAGTCTGATTTGCTAATAACTCTTACGCTTATCACGATAAAAGTGCTTGAAAACGATATTTATATATATATATGTATATATGGGAAAGAGACTTTTTTTTTGAAAAGCCATTATATTCTCCAAATGATTTCAGGTGTGCCTGGCAAGAGAAATGAGATTTATTATAATTGCTGCCCGGAGCCGTATATCGACATAACCTTTGTGGTTATAATTAGACGTCGTACACTTTATTACTTCTTTAATCTGATTGTACCCTGCGTCCTGATCGCGAGTATGGCTGTTCTGGGTTTTACATTACCACCTGATTCCGGCGAGAAATTATCACTTGGTACGTTGGAAGGACGAGCTTCGTGTTATTCTTGTCTTTTTTTTTATTCATTTAAAAAAATAACTGTTACGCACGCGTCATTTTCTTAGTTCTATTCTCCACGTTTATTTAATTATTTTTTTCCTACTTGTATTGGAAACGAACGTGTTAAGTATTACGATTGACTAGTTAATCCGTTAGTCAGTTCCAATAGTTTGAAGTCCGACAGGCTGCCGCAACATTGACCACTTCTACTTGTGCACAAAGTTTACTCATGTTATATCCTACTCAGAAAGAGTTCCTAAAGCTCGCTGAACCCCGAACAATTATACCGTCAGGTCATGCAGACAACTAACTACTAGAGCACTGATGACCCAACAAAGCTGCTTTATGGAACTGTCATACTAATGAGGAATTCTTAGAGTCCATATGACATAAATTAGTTGTAGTTTTGTATTCATTTAAAATATACATTTTTAAGTTAAGGGCACGTTCTACGCTTGCGAGAATTAAGTAAGGAAACTGCGATTAACCATCGAGTAAAGAGTTGGTGTGTTTAATATTTTAGGTGTAACCATTCTACTCTCTTTGACGGTGTTCTTGAATATGGTGGCTGAAACAATGCCAGCGACGTCGGATGCTGTGCCGTTACTAGGTGAGTTAAGGACTGGACCTCAAATATGGAAATTTTCGACAAAAAGAGACGCGGAGGAGGGGTTGGGAAAAATGAGAAAAAACTTAATGACGAGTAAAAAAAAATTCGGGCCGTGCCAACCATATGGATCCTTGACTATCTCCTTCAAACAATAGGGATACTTCTTATACTTCTTGCTCTTTTACTGCCTTTTTCTCTGGAAGAGACACGAGGCAAATGATAGTGACTATCTTTTGCACTGTATCGCTGTGCTCCAGAGAATTACTATCATTACTATCATCAGCAAGTCCTTCCGTGACTTTGCTAGTACGTTCTTATAGCTAGTCCTTGATAAGAGTCTTACAGTTTTATTCTGCTCTTAGTAATGGCTCTGGGAATCTATTAATTATTTTTTTAATTCCTCTTTTTTCTTCCTTATATGGAAAATTCTTTGAGAATTGATAAGCGCAATTGTTATCTGTCTAAAGTGAAAAACTTTACTTTCAGGAACCTATTTCAACTGTATAATGTTTATGGTGGCCAGCAGTGTGGTCAGTACTATTCTCATATTAAATTATCATCATCGGAATGCAGACACCCACGAAATGTCTGAATGGGTAAATATATATTTTTAATTAACGTAAATTACATTTATCTGTGTCTAATGAACATCGCGCGTGGAAGTGTTTCGTGCGTTTGCCATAGCCAGAAAATATGTTGATTCATATATTTTTTTAACACAGAATTAATGCTTCGTGATGTTTTATTTTTAGGTAAGGGTTGTTTTCCTATATTGGCTGCCCTGCATGTTAGGCATGTCCAGACCGATCGAGAAAGAGGAGAAGGATGCTCAAAAATCTCAAAAACCTTCTCCTGTTACCGGTAATTAAATATTATTTTTATTTACAAAATAAGTAGAAGGTGTGAAAAATATTTTCATTCACTTGCATTTATTCTTTTATCGTTTCAGGTACCAGCAAGGCATACGGCGACCTGGAAC
This sequence comes from Calameuta pygmaea, assembly GCA_031762395.1. Classification (NCBI taxonomy): domain Eukaryota; kingdom Metazoa; phylum Arthropoda; class Insecta; order Hymenoptera; family Cephidae; genus Calameuta; species Calameuta pygmaea. The sequence continues at coordinate 196,012 of JASANN010000385.1, read as the reverse complement.
TTCATCAGCGTAGCAGCAAATCTTTACTAGCGAACGTCTTAGATCTGGAGGACAACGCATTGGCCTCCCACAATAATTTACTGAACAATGTCTATAGTACACCAGGGCCGCATCATCATACAATGGGCCATGGGCATAGCCATATCCACACGACGCCCCATCATCACCATAGCCACGCAGCGACAACGCCGCATCATCAACATTCGACGCCGTTGCCTCACTCTTCCTATCCCGGTCATCAGGTTGGTCATACTCCCCATCATCATCAACATCCTCCGGAAGCAGCTGCGCCCCAGGTTGAGACTATTTTGCAGAGCGCCTGTTTCTGTGCCAGATACGAGCTCATACTTATACTCAAGGAGATCAAGGTAATTTTATAGTTTCTCCGTTATTGATCAATTAGTTCTATATTTAGTTTATTATGATAGAGATTCGTGCAAATATAATACTTGGCTTCAGAATTTAACGAGAAAGGAGAAGGAAGGTGGAGAGTGGGAAGAATTCGTCACACTACCTATAGGTAGTAGGAATAAAATTTTATGTTATTCACGAAATAGCTATCTACTGTGTGTTCAATATATAACAGTTAAATGCAAAACCATTCTGATCGACCCGCAACTGTAAATTCAGATTCAGAAGACTTTTTTCCTACTAAATATCATATTGTGTCGCTTTAGGGTCGTGATCTATTGCTATGGATATATTTTTTTTTCTTATTTAAACTACTAGTTTGCTCCAAGATTACGGATATAGGTAATTGAGTAATTGTGCTGATCTTCACTATTGCTTGACTTGGGGGTATTGCTGCGCTATGCTACTCTACTTGGGTAACTTGGTAAAATCATCAGCCTTTTGTTGACTCTTGGAAAACTTGGTTTCCCTATTGTACGAATTTTTGGGAAGGCTTATTACTTTTTGAGCTACTCTGATACAGCCAAGTCAAACAGCTGAGAACCTTTCCAGTTGGCAATTGCTCTCTGAATAAGGAAACGGCTGTTATTACCTCTTTCTCTTAACTATCGACTAATTTGACATGGGCTTATTAGCAGTCATGAAAAATTTTGGAATCCGATTCGTAGCGGAACGATAAAATAACAGTTAGAGGATTTTGATTTCACTCGAGCAAACTATGTTCCTTACTTACGTAATTGGCTGACTTCAGTTAACATACGCTTATCTAATCCAACTCACCATTCGTTACCGTAACATTAGTATGCGGTTCGAGAATCTATTAAAACTTTTCATCCAATGTTTTTTTTTTCCAACTAGAATATCTTTAAAAGCTCTGTCCCGCATATAAAAAATATTAAACGGTGTCCAAATGTTGAAAAATATTTTGGTGCATTATGAAATGGTATAACCATTTCGAGGACTTAAAATGTCAAAATTTTATTGCTACGGCGATAGATCAATTAAACGCAGCTCCATGTCGAGCCTATAGGATAATCCAAGAACATTGTCATTTCCCAGATAATCACCGACAAGCTGAAGAACGACGATCTGGACACAAAGGTGACAAATGACTGGAAATTTGCGGCGATGGTGATCGACAGGATGTGCCTAATCATTTTTACTCTGTTCACCATCATCGCAACTATCACCGTCCTACTCTCAGCGCCGCATATAATCGTCACGTGATTTGTAAAGTTTGATTTACGTAGTGCGCACGTTATCACGTGTCGTAATCACGCGAGCGAGGACGAAGTGGTGATGGGGATGATTGGAGAGTTCGTAAGAGGGGAAACGAAAGATGGGAGAATCGAAAGAAGAAAGGAAGACGGAAGAGCCGATGCGTATGATGGAAGAGGATCGTGGAATTTCTGAAATTATCCTGCTTTCGAGAATGCAAAAGTGCTCGATCGTTTTGCCGCTGTAAGTCCGTGAGAAAGTATGAGAAAAAAAAGTGGAAGGAAAAAAGTGGGATTAGAAATTGAAGCAATACGAATGCACTTCGTCTCACGAGATTTTCATTCAATAGGCAAAACAAGATACGATAAAATACTATGAAAACGCTTTAGCAATATGTATTTAAAGAACCGAAATGAACGTAGTAGTGTTATACCTACAAGGCAGATGACACTGTTGTCCTGTGGATGCGCTGCTGCGGCTTTCTGCTTAAGGTTGCACCCCTGCATGTCTTGCATAGGTAGGTTTCACCAGATGCAATATTTTAAATGTATGCAACTCAATTGAGACGCAGTAAATCCGCAGCTTCGTACCACAAGCAGGATGCGAGACACGCGTGACGTATCGTATACGTATATATGTGTATCATAGTGTATATCATCAGGACTATGCTGTATTTGGCGATTTGAAAAATTCTCTATTATAAAATTAAGTGCTAACTGTGTACGGGAGATTGGTTCGATGATTGGAACCGCATCCGCGCTATGTATAATTATTGAATTTATATTTAAAAATTTCGTATATTGTCTATGTAATTACACGGAATACTATTTCTACCTCATTTAAAAAAGTGCAGCCATTTTTATGCTAAATAATCTTGAAATTTTCCGACATACAATATATCATCCCGTGCATGTATACGTTACGATACACTTGCGTGTTAGTATTAAATAGGGAGTAGGAGGTGTCCGAAGAATTTCTTACAAAAGAATTGATTTTTTGCAAGCCATTACGCGAGATGAGAATCTCTGGCTATGCGCGAGTGTGTGCGTGTGTGTGCGTTCGAGCGCGTGCGTGTTTGTGTGTGCTTGTGAATTATATGTTTGCATCTTCCTTTAATTTCATAGTCACTCGGAGTGTTTTTTGCTTTTGTTCTTATATTCTGTTTTTTTTTTGGACTTTTTCTTTTGTTTTTCTTTATACGCTGGTTATCCATTGCTCTTCTTTTTTTTTTTTGGACTCGCTTTCTTCGATCGCACACGCGTATAGAGTAACAACGGAGCTCTGTTGATTTTGCGTAATTTGGGGGGGGGGGGGGGGGGGGGGCC
>JASANN010000385.1:181145-192958 GCA_031762395.1 Calameuta pygmaea | reverse complement strand
CGCCCCCCCCCCCCCCCCCCACAGAGTCATGTCAGTCGCATGAAATGAGAGAGCAGCAACAGCGGAAGTAAATTTGGAAAAATGGAAAATAATTAACGATAATTAATTAATTAATTATATTAAATATATATATGCAAAGCGCACACATTATACTCTCAATGACACAATGAACTGCCAAGGTGATTCAAATGCCAGTGAATTTTATTATCCGTATCACTAGTATGTACGTAAATGAAAGACACAGGACTTATTAACCGTGAATTAAAGGTGACGGAGTCGATGATATTGAGACGCTGGAAGAAGATAGAACGAGGAAAGAATATAAAAGCTTGAAGCCGGAATGAAAATAAAATACACTACGTACACGTGGATAGACGTACGGTTGTACACATACATACACGCAGACATATTCACACGAAAAATATATACATAATGCGGTTATATACGGTGGCGTGGACTTCATAATTTTTTTTTATTGGTTTCTTGGTGATTTTTACTTTTCTTTTTTTTTTAATAAGAAAATTTAAACAATCGGTGCACCGATTATGTAGTTGGCTCACAGGTATTTTGGGCCTTAGTAACTCTCATTGAACTGGGAGATGTTTTATGCCAATATTTATAGTTGTTACGGCGGAGGGAATTTTTCAAAGAATTTCAAAGTATTTTTTTGCCCCCTTAACCCTTTAAGTGTGTGGTGGAGTATCGGGTACAGCAACATGCACTCTTTTTTTTAATAATGAAAAATGTTGGTGCAATCATTTCGTTGTTCTACATGTCTCTCGCTTTGGTTGCTTTTTTTTGTCTGTTCATTTCACGTTTCTAAGGATTTTTTTTATTAATTTTACTATGTGTATTTATACTGTCGTCCGATCATTTATAGTATAAGTATTTTCTTTATTTATTTTTGGGTGCGGAGAATATCGCTACACATTTTACCTAATTATTTTTACCACACTGGTGAAGGGTTAAGTAATTTTACAGTTCACGCTACTTGTTTAGATTAATGGGTTACTTCTCTGTCTTTTTAAACTTTTACAAGAACGAATAAAAATTTTGAAATTCGTTCATTTACTTGTAAATGAAATTTCAGTCGATATCTATTTTTGGCAATTTTGGTTTTACATAAACTGCAATTTCAGTATAATTTTGGACGTTATACTAATTTCGACAAATTTATGCTGTATTACAAATTAAAAGCAAGGATTTGTTCGAATTTCGTGAGCGATCAGATTATCAGGACTGCTGAAAATTCAAAAATAGTTGGAAGACAGGGAGGTTATCCAAGAAATTTTGAATTTCAAGTACGTTTGGCCATCGGCAATGACGCGAAAACCAATCACGTTATCTCTTAAATAAAATATTAAAAGTTATACCTTAATGTTTAAAATGAAAAAGAAAAAAAAAAGAAAAGAAAAATAATAAGTCTTACGAGAAACAGAAGTTAAAAATTTGAGGAGTGCTAAAAAGGATGTAGAAAGGAAATGAAAAATATTTAATAAAAGCTATTAATAATATCAACAGTAGTATTAGACGAAAGATATAACGAAGGGGTGAGGATAAAGCTGAGGAAGGCAAGGAAGTATTGCGAATTAACGTTGTTGATGATAAAATGTTACAAATAAAAAAAATAAACGATAAAAAACGTAGAAGTGTGCGTTTTAAACGGTTGTAAGATATAAAATGTGAAAGTTACAATAATTTCGGAAAAAGTTTTAGATTGTTGCGCAACAACGGCAGACAGTAAGAAAGTGAAGTAAAAAATTTAAGAATTATAATAGCCACGTTCAAAAATACAACTGGGGTCGTGCTCTGGCCAAAAGCATTTCACTTGCGTCAGTTCGGAATTCAATGGATACAATTTTTATGTCAACATTAAGGGGTACGTTTTGCAAGTGTAACTAGTTGTGTCTACCGATGGAAAGAATGAAAATGTGGAAACACGTTTTTTTTTTGTTTTTTTCATAAATTTGAAACTTTAACTAAAATTCTATAAATTATCGAAAACTTTTTCTTCGTTTTGTATACACCAGCATTGTCGATGGTCTTCGAATCTCTGATCTAATTACTACGAAGGGAGTAGTAGAAGGGCAGCTCTTCTACGTTTCTTCTCGTTTTATGAACGAAGGGTGTGCATGAGAAATGGAATTAGTAAATATATTATTTATAGAAGCTTTACCGTTAGGGACGTACATATTGTGAAACAAAGAAGATAGTAATTCTTTTATGGAATCTGAAATAGTAAAGTACGAAAACGAAACGGTTCTCTTAAATCAATACGAATTATATAAAACAATGAAATTTGAAATTTTATTCGTATCAGAAAATTCGTAAAAAAAATTTAATTTACTTTGCATTCATTATGTAGCTTTTATCAGGTCAGACAAACGAGTCACGTTATTTTAAAAATTCCGATAAGCAGACTCTCGATCGACGATTTGCTTTTTCTAAGTATTTTCGATATTACGAGTCGTATAATAAACCGAGGAAGTTCGTTTGTTAAATTTTCTTGTACTTCGTACGGTAATGAGTGATCAATCGAAATTATTGACTTTTTCGTGCGTGTCTTTTTTTTTTTGACAAATTATTCAACGATCCCTAATCGGTGCACTTCTACAAGCACCAGTGCACATGGATGCGCGACTGGGTATTTGCACGAAAAATAATCCTTTGCGAGACTCGTAGTAATTTTGCTTGCGGCAGTAAAGACGTTTTATTTATTTTTCGCTATTCTTGTTCCGGAGAATTTTCAAGACTTTGCGATCAGAAAAAAATATACTATCATATATATACCGCTAGAATCGTGGTAAAATTCAGAAGAAAACGGTACCTGTAATATTGAAAATTTTTTAATGGTTTTAAAGAAAGTTGCAATTACATACTGAAAATTTCTGCCAATCAAATGAAAATGAAAAAACGCTAAGGCAATTCGATGCTCCATTGATTTTTGGCTATCAGCTAACGCTCTTGGTTGGTGAAAATGTTCAATTTTTAATTTCAGTTTCAATCAATCAAAAATTTTCAATTTTGCAAATACCGCTTTCTTCGATTTTACCACGACTTGAGTGATATATATCTGATATGGAACTTTTCGTACACCCTGTATATGCGAGCTTTCTTAATTTCGTAAAACTGGCTGTCACTGAGTATGAGAAGGAAAAGTGTTGTTGATAGATAAAAAGAAATACCGAGAAAGGTAACCGAATGGGATATAATAAATGAGATGGATTAAAAAAGTTTCTGAATTAAAAAAAAAAAAATCGAAGTATAAAACATGTACCGCTAAACATAATCTATACATATTTAAACTATCGAATGCTAAATAAATAACGAAAACAATGAGAATCGTATTCGTATTGTTAAATGCAAAAGGCGAAAAGTGAAATAATGATCGAGAAGGAGAAATAATCGACACGAGGCGAAAAAAAAAATACGACAAACTCGTTAACTCGATGATCAATAATCAATCGTCGAGTACTCAAATGAGAAATGAAAAAAAAAAGTGCTAGCATGTATCCGATACTAGCGGCGTAGGTAGCGTTAATAATTAAACTTTGACAGTAATTCCTAGGAGGTGGTTTTATGGTAGATGATTTAGGTAGAGTTTAGGGTCAAACTTTATCCAGGTCACTTTCTCTCTAAACTAAAGAATACCGAGTGGTGAGGATGCTAATGTTGACATTTTTTGAAAATATCTCCTAACGTTGGAAATTTTCTAAAAAGGCTACTTGAATGAATGACTGAAAGGGTTTGTCGAAGGGATTTGGAAAAGAATTGCAAGTGATATTCAACAATAATAACGATAACGAAATGATAAAAAGGAAAAAATTTTTTTGTTCTAAACGACATAAATATAAACAACTTATTACACTGAATATAAACATTCTTTGCATATCCAGTGGACGTTTTATAGATATTATATATTCCATAAACGTCTGATGGATATTAAGTGGATATTATATTCTTTTACATGGATACGAATACAGTGTGTTTTATCAGAGGGATTTCCTGTGAGGACTTTCACATCAACAGTATGTTAAAATATAAATAAATAAATAAATAAATAAAAAAAAGAATGAAAGAACAATGTAATGAAATATATAAAACATTTTTCGTAATTTAGTAATTTTACTGGAAACAGTTGATTAACCAATATTATACATTAACAATTTTTGCTTCATATAAATCGGATGCAAGGTTATGTTATGTCGTAAATATGACTAGATATATGACAACAGCGAATAAGAAAAATGGGAAGGAATTTTATGTTTGTTATGTTCCCCAAGTATCGTCCTCGCTAAAACGCCCTGTATTATACAATCATGACGAAGAATGTACGAGAGAATGTATGATTGAAAGGAAAAAGAGAGTAATGGAAAGAGAATGTGCGCGTAAGAATAAGAGAGAGAGAGAGAGAGAGAGAGAGTAAAAATACTTGTATGTATGTACGGACAACTCAGTCTAACTCTTCCGTACTTTTATCCTCTATACTTTAAAACGAAAAGATCGTCACGAGTTCTACAGGTCGTTCCAACAGTCCCATACTAAACTTAAACGAGTTCGCCATCGCTATATACGCGGTCGTAGTTGTTATGGGTAATTCAAATTATGGCGCGCTGCTCTTTTTTCAGAAATAACGATCGACGCCATCTGGCGCTCGTGCGGCGAGCTAGTAGCGAAAACTTGTGCTGCCATCTCGCGTCTATAATGCGCGACTTAATATAGGTTAAATATCAAACGAATTACAAGTAATCTTTCGGCTTGTATCTCGTGTTGTGTATGCCTGGTTTTCAATAACCTCAACGTAACGAAACAAAGATAATCGACTAGCCATGTGGATAAACGTGCTCCTTAGATTATTTTTACGGATGCACAACGTTTGTAAGTTTCTCATTTCTTTTTTACGTTACGTAACATGTATATATACGGCTATCGGTAAGCACGCTTAATTTATCTATACTTGAATCGATCCAGTGGGCTCGGCTAATAATTTTTCTACTTTTCCTCCTAATCAATATTATACTTTTGGCTGCTCTTAAATACTTGGCTTCACGGGCGTGCAATTAAGCGTGTTGATAATTAATAATAATTATATTAAATAAATAAATTTTTCGAATTTTCGGGGACTGATGGTGCGGCTGCACGACTTCGCGATTATCACGTGACTTTTTAATTAATGCCTCAGCGACGGCCCGGTCTAATAATAGTAAATTCATATTGAAGCTAAATTAAAATTTGTTATATAAGGTATATTTCTAATGCCGGGCTATCACGTGTGGCAACGTTGATCAATATAAGAAATCCCTGTTAAATGGTGAGTATATAATCGCCGCATTGTAATTATTATTATCATTATTACGTTATTATGAATTGTTGAAATAAACCAAGTGAAAATAATGATGCGTATTTATTCGCATCAAAATTAATAGAAATCCTTTTACGTTCTGTACTAAGGACATACATGTATATTCTATTACCTGAAAATAAATCCCATTCCGGAAATGTCATTTTCCAATTTTCTTAATACTTTAATCTTTTTTTTTTTCAATTCTAATTCAATGGTGCAGTTGAAAGTTCCAGGGATCTTAATATAATATCAGACAATTTGTAGTTACGGTATAATTTAATTTTATTGGTTAATCGATAACATTGTACTCGATCTAGTTACGTTACACGATTAATCATCGAGGTTAATTACTTATCGCTAATGTGTCACCTTATTTTTTTCTATCACGAGTATCTATCACTTTATGGATTACCTAAATCGTAGGAAAATTATAAGAAATCCTATTTTACTAAATGATTTGCAATTGGATCGTTATATAAGACACAGTATCCAATATCGATGAGTGATAATCTTAATGATTATTTATCGTAGGCATAACTAATTTTAACGCGATATCAAATCGATTAACATTTGCTTCGGACTAACTAGAGATAACGATGTAACATCAATATTGTTTATTAATATTAACAACTTTCGTATAACGGAAGCTCCTATGATTTATAAATCCTTTTTTTCATGACTTTTTTTTCCCAATCATTTCTCATCCAACATATTCAGATCACACGCATACGTACAGATTTATGATTTGCGGCTGATTATTAATTGATACGAAGATATTCGGATTAATGATATCTATAATGAGGATTAATCGAATGTTTTTTTTTTTTTTTTCTAAAACTACTTTTGGACTAGGAGAATGATTTTACTTTTTTTTTTACTTCAGCTGGCGCTTCATTTATATATGCTTGACTGATTTTCATTTTTTTTGCTCATGTTACGTCCGCGTGAGAAATCAGGTTCCACGTCCGCGATCGATAACTAAATATCAAAAGGCCAATCAGTGGAGTCTGGTTTTTATGACATAGTGACCCCTTGGAAGCTGTTATCTCGCATATGGGTACCAGGTTTAGGGAAACGCGGGATGAACCTTTCAAGAGGATACATGTATAAAAAAATTGTACCTAAACAACTGCCCTGACAGTTAGTGATTTCTCTCAAGTGCACATGTGCATCGGTATCGTACATTCCTGATTACGTTATTATGATATACTTTTTCTTAAAAACCCAACTAGATTTCTTACTCATCTCCTAAGAAATCATCCTTGTCCAATCCTGAGCCAGTAAATCCTACACCCCCATTCGAAGCTCCCCGCCAAAATTTTCAGCACCAATAAGATAATTTCCTTAGCCCCCACATACTCTTTTCCTAAAAATTTCTCTGGATGAACCAATAGCAACAAACCTCAGTCCTACCCCAAAAATCCACTCCCACCAACTATTGTTCACCAAATCCTCCCAGACTCTCTCTCATTCTTCGCTGATCCGTCAGGCAGATTAGTAGTACAGTTTCTTTGCGTGCACTCATAATAAATTGTGTCTATTTTGTTGGTTCACTGTGACTTTGTATTTTGTTTCATATTTCAAATATTCAATTGTTTCTTATTATCATCATTGTCATCATCATTAGACGCTGAGGTAAGCAAATCATAACTATTATACCTGGTGGAGGAACTTTTTAAATTTGGTTGAACCATAGTAGATGTCAGAATTTCCTAACTTTCCAATTATTTAGTTGGTGTCGGGTTTTTATTTTGTTTTAGTATCTTTAGAATTAAATTTATTCGTGTTTCCAACTTTATTCATTCTTCCTTCGGTAATCAGAAGCATAGCTCAATCCCGAGTAAAGTGCCAAAGTATTGACTCAAAACAGGGCAAAGTAATAGTATAATACGGTTCCATAAAGGCACCAGACTATTTGAGTTGGCCTTCATTCTGGTTCGGACGTAACACTCACATTGATTAATATTTACAAGGTGGAAGCGCTCCAATGATTTTTCACAATTTTATCTTTCGCCTGTATTTAATGATCGGAATGATTCGCAGCGACACGAAATTATTATTTTTTGTTTATTTTGAAGCAATTAATGAATCTTAAGAAATTAATTAGCGACAAGTACAATTACCTCAATTGCCTCAGTGACTAATTATGAACAGACTAGAACATTTTCACTAATAAATTCTAATTATTGTTTTAATCGAGGAAGACTCTGCCCGACAGTTAATTGGACACTACTAGATGTTAAAAAAAAAATTATCAAAAGAAGATGGGAATGTATTATCGACGAAATATTTCGGATCGACTAAAAAATTGATTATCTCACTGTTACTCTACAGGTGATGGTATTTAGAAAAATTACACTTTATCACTAAAAGTTGCGTTAATTATCAAAATTTGCTAGGTTACTGTGCTTCAGTATTTTGGTGGTAGATTCATTTTAAAATTGTTGTGACTTTTTACCCTCTGTATGTTTTTTTCTGAACATATACTTCGTCGGATTGTTTTTAGATAAGACCGCATGAAACACTTGGAAGTATTTTCAAAACTGGCCATCGCCAAAAAAAAAATGATCATGCGCATGGGCCAGTTCACATAGACGCAAATGTCTGTACAAAATTGTACAGACTTTTAACTCGTTAGATTACAAATTAGAGGAAAGACCAGAAGCACTTCTGGTGTTAAAACGAGACGTGCATAAAATCGTAAACAATGCTTCATATTAATCTATACAAAATTTAGTAGATGGACTTACTGAATCGATTGGCTTCTAATTTATAAGAAAGTTCAAGTTCCAGATGTCAATGACGTTGTAGGATTTTCCGTTCTGGAGCTTTAGCTTCCATAGATTCAATTTTCCCCAAGAAATATATGATTTTTAAGTGAGTTGATTTCCTTTCGCGACGGCGGATACGTAAATCGCTACCAAATGCTTTACGAAATGATACCTCAGGGCAAACCTATTTGCTCCTGTATTCATCCATTTGGATTACCTGCTATTCCACGATAGTCATTTCTTCGTGAATGACTTAAGAAATTAACTACCTTATTTTCCACGATATATTTCGATTATTCGATCTTGATCGACGTACTCGAAGATATGCGGTGCGTCCATGAGAATCCCAATGGTGCCAGCAGTAGTTACTATGAAGAAGATGTATAGCTGCAATCGATCAATCACCATGGCCACGTACTTCCAGTCCTCGCGTGTCTAGACATAAAAAATGGATTAAATTCTGATTAAAAAAACAAAATAACAAAAATAAAAATAAAAACAATTTTTGATATACTTGTATGTAGAGATCCTCGTTTCTAAGATGTTCGGCAATAAATTCAACAGCCTCGGTAGCTTTACTGGCTTCTGGACTGAGCAAAACTGAATCTGAACTTTCTGATCCTCTGCGGTCGCTGAGTGGTTCGCTTCCGGGTCCAGCAGCGCTCGATGCGCCGGTCGTATGATGAACTTTGCGATTGATCTTGCAATTGGGATGATGCAAATCAGAAAGTTCCATGACTTCCATTTTCTGTTTGCCTAACGAGGACGGCAGATGCTTTGGTAGTTCTGTAGGACTTCCGGAATATGTTGAGGTTGGTAAGGTGACGTTTGGTATTTCCATCATCCATCTGAGACGTGTCTTTTTGGGTCGTCTCATCAGCAGGATAGTCGGCAGATATTTCAAGAAGATTTTGCGAATCAATTGTGGCATTCGGTGTGTTCGGGGTCCGCGAAAGTTCCAGTTGATGATGATCACCGTCACGAGGATGCTCACAGTGTTCATGATGAACGTGAACAGTAGATATTTAGCTATCAATGGCAGCACGAGGGAAGTGGGCGGTAGAATTTTACTGACTAATAAGAGGAACACGACCAGTGACAGAAGAATACTGATGCCCAGTGTAACCTGTAAAATGTATCATAAAATTTTATCACTTTCAGCTAGGCTGAATATATAATGTTGAATTACAGATTAAAGGGCAGGTTAAGGCAGACACTGGGATTTAGATTCATCGGTATAAAAATTTTCTTGCTCAATTCGTTCTTCACCAGTGACAGTTGCCATAGAATTCTCCCATTTAATTGTAACTCAATTAGAATAAAATATTAAATTGATATGAATTTGGAATTTGAATTCAAGGAACGAATCCTACCTTCTCGCCAGCTTCAGCCGGTAAGTAGAAGACCAAGACACAGAGGAACGAGATGAGCACAGTTGGCAGAATCAGATTTACGGTATAGAAAAGTGTTTTTCGGCGAATTATTATGTAGAAGGTTATGTCGGTTTCTGTTGGGAAGTCGCCGTGATACACGTTTAGGTATGCCGGGACGCTTATGATGTCCCAGGTGCCGCTTTTCCAGTAATCCGAGAGATCAACGAAATTCTTGTCGTTGTAAAGTGCCAGGGACACTTGGTCGCCATTGAAGGTCCATGAGCCAAATTTCATAATGCATGTCTGCTGGTCAAACGGGAAGTACGTCACGTCGATGGTGCAGGAACTTTGATAAATAGCTGGAGGTACCCAGAGTACTTCGCCATTCGGGTAGATGAGCACGTTACTTTTGTATCGAACTTCGTAATTGCCATCGGCACTGTAAAGACGTCAGTATCAATTAAGTAATTATTGAATTGATTGAAATTAAAATTAACCGGACAATAATGAAAGGTATAAAAATAATTTATTTTATGAAATTAAATTATTAAAAAAACTTCTTGTTTCATAATAACCTAATTCGAGGTTTATTAACTTACTTGTTAAACAGTACAATGTCGGGTTTCCAAACTTTGTCAGGGGGCAATCGTAGAACACCAATGCCACCGTAATCAGCCTCGTCCCATTGTAATTGATAGTCGGTCCATACGAATCGCAACCAAACGTTCGATTTCATGATCTGATTTTTTTCATTCTAGTTCATGTCGAGGAAAACAAAATCAATTGAATGTAAAACCAAGTAGAGATCGATCGGTAGTACATTGAAAGTTTAGAGAACTGGAGATCACAAAATGTCTAATGAATAGTCTATGCACTTATATTGAATTCCACTAGTAATTAAAAAATACATACGACGTTAATGAGTTGCACGAAGGCTAGACCGAATCTCACGTCCACTTTCTGTGTCATGTTTTGGACGGGTCTGATGAGTTTGTTGTATCCTCGAAAAAGGTCGCGGACCAACCTCTCTTCATCTTCGGAGCAAAGACCTGAGGATGAGTATTTTTTTTTAAATACACAAATGTACTTCCTATCGGAATTTCAAGTAAGCGGAAACAATGAGTCACAGGAGGGAAAACTTACCAACGCAGAAAACTGTGGATATCAGTAAAAACCGCACGAATTTCGAACAAAAATACATTTTGGGCGGGTTCGAGCCCAACCCGCCTGTCAAGCGGTGTTTCTCCACCATCGACTTCTAGTTTGGACTGCGCATAGCCGTCGCTTCTTGTGCCAAATTTAAAAAAGGACGAAGCTAGAGACAGCCAGGGCTGTAGTAAGGCATCGAACAACCCTACATTAATTTTTTTCATTAAAACCTACCTGATTGTAACTGTTCCTCGAGGAAATGAGAGATATTTTTACTCACGAATCGGGACTCTTGTCTAACAAATTTACATGCTCAATAACCAAAGGGTTATTTAATTTCAGGTGAACAGGTATGGTCGCAAAACGACGTATGACTGGTGGTTTCAACAATCCTAGGGTACAGGTTTCAGCCCCCACTTAATATACAACTTGGACCAATCACATAATTCTGTGTCTAGCTCTCTCTCTCTTTTTAGATGTTGACATCAAACTAGATAGCGACTAGGATGTGTATAGCAAGGAAAGTACGGAGAAGGTTAGAGAGAGAGAAATTACATCCTACCCTTAGTCGACGAAAATACATATGGCGCACGCGTCGTGAAACTAGACGACAATGCCGCCACCTGGATGTATTGCGACATTTCAGACCAAGTCGTCTAGCCTGCTTCAGACTTTCTCTGCTATATAACTATAAGGACCTCCCCACGGTTATAATCAATACCGGCTGGAGGGATGAAAGCCAATAATGAAGAATCCGACAATACCGACTGAGATTGGATTCGGCACTGCCATCTGATGGTTACAACTAGAACATTCGAACGGTTATCGATCAGACCTTAAGTCAATGCGGTCGACATGTGGGATTCGAATGCAGTTGGGCGAGCAGTTCTAACCATCAGAGATGAGTAGGTAGCTGCACCACGCTACTGGTTTAGGCGATATCAGAAGCATGGCACTAAATCGTAGCGGCGAGTCCGAAAGTAGGATTTTGTGGCAGATTTCTTAAAACCTGTAAGGAATCTTAGAACTCCTCGAGAACTATTGAAAAAGCCTGTTGCTGAAACATTTTTGATATTTTTGAAAAATTGCGTTGCCAGCGTGACACCCATGTGGCATCCCAATCTTTGGAAAATACGTATTTTAAAGATGTTACGTGGGTGCTACTGGCTCATTTAC
>JASANN010000385.1:117988-177599 GCA_031762395.1 Calameuta pygmaea | reverse complement strand
CCCCCCCCCCCCCCCCCCCCCCCACCACAACGACCACTCCGCACGAGCCAAAGTTGTAGGGGCGTGAATTCGTCTGGTCTCGCAAACTCTAATACCAACATACGAAAAAGAAGTGTGTATACGTAGGATTACCCGTTTTATAGTATCATTCTAATCACTCTTATCAACGTGTGCGATACACAATAACGCATTAATGAAGAATTCAAGATTTCGGATATTTCATTCACTTTCATAATTCATCAATTCCGTTTTCACACTGTCACTATCTTTGGTCATGTCATCATTCGGTGAAAAGGCAACTTTCGTATAGGCATAAAATTTGCTCGCTTGTCTCCTCTTCTGAATTAACACTACACATCGGTACACAACTACGCTGGCAAATATTACTAAATTTACTACTAGTAAAATACACATCCAGTAGTACCAACTGGTAGTCCTGACTCTCCGGGCTATTGTTGTGAGAACACACTGGGATACAGTTGAAGTTTCCGATAAAAAGCTTGCGTCCTCGGGACAGGATGTGCACTGGTCGTTTGCAGGACCGATGCAGCTTGCACATGAGTAGTGACAGGATGCACATTCCGTGTTGGTTTCCGTGAAAATGGCATAGCTTCCAACTGGACAGCGACGATAACAATTTCCCTGGTAGATATACCAGCCAGAATTGCATTCTGAAAAATACAAAAAATATTAAAGCAAAAAAACGAAATTTTTTCCTCGCGATGACAAAAAAAAAATCTTACACAAAAGTGGAACGAGGTAAAAATTTATATTTATAAAAAAATAAGTCTTAAAAATTGATACAGAAATCACATATTTCTTTGTCAGACGTACAGATATTATCGCAGATAATTACAATATTGAAAATCTTTAGAACAAGTAGCAGTCGAGAAATATTAAAAAGGTCCATGATCATAGGTAGGTATTATTAAGTTGAAAACATCAAATGCCGAATAACTGTATTAGAAGTTTTAAAGGTTATTAATTATTTTTAGTGCCTATCAACAGCAATAGTACAGAGTAATATTTTTTTTCCAAACAAAAGTATATTTTATTCTACAAAAAAGAAGTGCAATACTGATAAGCGTCTAGGAAGCAACAAATTATGGACTGCCTGTAAAACCTACTTAAGGAATTAATAGTAATATAAAAGATAGAAACAGAAGTAATAATCACTTAAAATTATTAGCCCTTAAAGTATAAAGTCCTAAGAAAACGAGAAATTGTGACTAATTTTCACATCCTTGAAATTCTTATCCACCGGATGAGCTTTATCCTTCGTTAAGGCCTTCATGCGATTATTCGTGGTGCAAGCCGGAACGACAATATCGTCCTCTCAAAGTTCTAGCTTGCCATGTACGTATCTCGTAGAACTTTAATGTTTCTGCTCAAACGTGGGGAAAAATCAATAAAACACGAGGCGATGGCCAGGACGATAAAATAATTGCAACCTTAGAAAGAAGCAGTCGTAACTGTGGCTTTTATCTTATTTTAAAAATTGAATTGCACCGAGCATACAGAAACTGATTGGCTGAACTGTGACTATAATAAAAACGTATTTTACTCTTATAAACGTCAAGCTGTTCTAAGGAATGAAAATATAATTACAAAATAAGTGTAAGCGCCGTTAATTGCATAAGCAAAGCGGAAGCAACATAAAAAGCTCACTGTTAATCAAGCCAATTAGTGTTAATTAGAAGGCAGAATCATAACGTTAGAGAGAAGTTTAAGTAAAATTGTGATATGAGAGAGAAAGAGAGAGAGAGAGAAAGAGAGAAAGAGAGAGAGAGAAAGAAATGAGAGTCTAGACTCACCGTGCTGGTGAAGCAATTTTCAGGGATGGGTTCGTATTGGTTGCAGATGGTGGTTGGATCAGGATGTGGTCGTGATAGTTGGTGATGGTTGGTAGTTGGTAGTAGTTGGTGATGGTTGTGGTGGTAGCTGGTCTGAGAAATTCTGCACCGCCACCACGAAGACACTGGAGCCTCAGTGCGTTTGGCAACCTGCATTGCTGGACCAATGAGAACTGACAAGATGGTCACAGCTTACATTTAGTACCTCTGTCGTACGGACCTTGGCTTAGATGAAATGTTGCTTTAAGATATATCATAGCTGTTAGATCATCTTGTTATTGCAGTGACGAATGGAAACATTATAATTTTTCAATGTCAGTTAAAAACGACCATTGGTTAAAATGAGATTGAATCTGGCCAGTTCTCATTAAGGCTCGAGGTGTATCAAATTTATAAGTTGACAGTCAAAATTCACTAGAGCTTTATTTTTGTCGGTTTCAAAATTGCATTTCAGCATTCCTTCGTATGGAGATTTCGCGAGATTTTATTTTCTGCCACGCGACTATAGAAAAAAAAAAAAAAATGTAAGAAGAAGAACATTTTTCTAAACGTGCTACGAAATACGAGCTTATAGCACGTGCTAGATGACATTCCGAAAAGTGCATTTGACGAGACATACGCTGAGCGCAAGCGCACATGGCCTCGGGGTGACCTGTCAAAAATTAAAAAGACAGCGATGTTAGTTTTCGATCACAGCTTATTTTCTTTTTTATTTTTACATTCTTGCAGACAGCTCGGCCGACGTCGCGAATCTTGGTCTGGTATGCTAAAAGGATAGAGGCCAAAGCAAATGGGAATCGAATCGAAAAAAAAAAGAATCAGCGCTCAAGTAGAGACATCGCAAAACAATGGCTTTCAAAGCAACGTAATGGGACTTTATCGGGGAATTCAATTTCTCGAGTTCTTTTGTTTGCCCGAAGACAATGAGAAAAGTAAAATGTGATGATGGTGAAAATATATATTAGATGATTTCAAATTTCTGTCGTTATCCAGGATAATCGTTCCCATTTTTAATTCATTCGTGATATACAAATTTGTCAGTTGTTGTATATAATGATCATAATAGTTTCGATTGCTTATATATATATATATATATTTATATTCTTATATATATATAAATATTTATATTGTATATGTATATTCATAGTTTATTTATATTTGTATATATAGCCGAGCTCACTCGCACCTCTGTCAACACTTTTCCGTATAGTTTTTGTCATTAGTTTTTTTATTATTTTCCGCCAATTTACCATACTTTTTCTTATTATATTCAATCTTCGTTTTATTAAATGGCGTGAAAATTATTAATGAAAACGGTCGCGTTAAATGATCGAATTGCCACGTGCTCATTGGCAATTGACGTGAGTGTGCGCGCGCATGACCCGTAAATCATTCTGGAAACATTTCATTAACTTAGGATATGTCTCCCAACCCATCCCAAACCCGGCTCCAAGCAGATACATTTTACATTTTACATATACAAACATTTACAGTAGATACATCGTATTTATGCGGCTTGTCGACATCACGAGCCAACAACCTCGCGGACACGTGGAGAGGATTATTTTGAAAATTACGAAATATTAAATTTTTCGCGTGTACAAATTTCTCTTCGCCATCTCGCGCTGCAACTTCGAAATGTCAAAGCCGTCCGGCATGATTATTGGCTCGATAGGGCAGCCGTTCACGAGTGTTGTACATTTTGGAAGATCCGTGACGCATGAGGGAGCGGCAAATAAAATGAGGCAAATTTTATAAAGCGAAACGAAATTAAATTTAAGAATCAGTGCCTAATCTATTTATATTTTATACGCTACTACGATAAACTGATTCGCACGATAAAGCCGCATGTGTTCAGGTGATTCGACTTTTACGCAGGAAATTATTATTCGAGTCTTAAAACAGTACATTTTAACGGCTACTGTGTATTGGTCGAATTTCCTGAACATCGAATGACATTTATCACTGTCTATGTAGAAAGAAGACTTTTTTTTTTGTATTATTTTTACGTATATTCTATGGGAAGTCGAAACGAAAAATTTATTGCGCAAATCTCATTAATGTCCAAATTTTATCTGCGGCTCGTCTAAGTCGAACGACTATGTTCACTTCTCGCGATTTTACACGTAAACTAATGGAGACTTATACTCGTTACACACGTTCTGCGCTCAGATTATAGATTGTATGTACATGTACTCCTGCATACGATATACATATATACATATATAGTATACTGCGCTTTCCCATTTTTCGTAACTCTTAGGTTCTTAGGTTAAGTCGAGATTTTGGAAGGAATATCAAGAAAGCCATGTCTAATACTTTGGAATAGGCCAGATGCGCTGAGACCCTTGGCGGCTGTTGGATTGATTATCTTACGTTATCTTTTGGATACTTTTCTTTTTGTTATTTTCATAATATTTTAGGTTTTATTTTCATTTTTGACAATCACGCATTTTTTATTCTATCTCTTTCGCTTATTTAAGAATTTTATTCGCTGGTATTTATTTCATTTTACGAATAACGGCGAAACAGTGAATATTTATTGTTATGCTGAGCTTTTAACCTTCCAAAGTTATTTGGACGAAAATTGATTTATCAATTTGGTTTGAATGTTAATTTGACTTCGTCATTATTAAATAATATAATGAAAAAGTGCTTTTTGCAGCTGAGCAATAATATTTGCTCAGATTTAACGTTGATCTGTATGCACAGTCATTACGGTACAGACTGTTTAATTAGATTGATAGAATTAATTTTTCTTTTTCAGATATGCATACTGCAATGTCTTTACTGCGTGCTGTAGATGAGATAATAATTATGAAGAGAAAAAGAATCGGTGGGATAGAACATTTTTAGTAATACACTGATAACGCATGATAACGCAAAAGTTTGTGATTCTCAGAAATTCGGAGCACCATGATAAGAGGGGTAATTTTTTAAAGAAATTTTACGTGACTGTACAATTAACTTTATCGATCCAACTGGCGTAGCCTGTAATAGTGTTTATGTTAACGGGTGCGTATTTTTCAAAAATTTAACGTAATATGTGTACACTGTACAATCTCATGAAAATCAACCCATATCTATGAACGCGGGAAGATCACACGTGTAAAAAGAAAATTAAACCCGAGCCACATTTGTTAACGATAAGAACGATGCTGGGAAAGAGAGTGCAGAGTCGAATTGAATATGGTAATTTTAGAAATAGTTAAGATTCTGAAAAAATAAGTTTCAGTTAAAAGAATATATGTTCCTTGATATTGATACGCGACACTCTCGTTAAGTGCAGAAACACGTGCATTGTTTCCCCCATCGCTTATAAATATTAAAACTGTCGATTCTACTGTAATAACCTAAAATTGGAACTGTGACGTACGCGTGACTATATAAATGTCATAGACACTGAAAACTTCCAAGATACGCAATAAATCTTAAGCGACAGCTCGAAGACCACAATGCTTGTTTAAATTAAAAAATTATCATTAAGTTCCAGTTTTTCTTTTTTTTACAATCTACTATAGTGATCCCATGGCATTCTTATTGTGATAAATTATCAAATATGAATAACGATATCTAGTTCTGATTATGCGTCCAATGAACAGAGCGCCGGACGTAAACGAACTTAATACTGATCAGGCGGAGACTAATTGAACGTATCAATTTTTTAAATATTTAAATGTGACGAAAATTTTGATAAGACTGGGTCTGTATTTGCAATCAGGTCAGGGTAATTGAAAATTATTCTGATTTGTGATTCTGGCCTGCTGTTCGATTTCGAATTTCTAGTGCCAAACTAGCCTAACTCGGCACTTACTTTTGTAGCAATAACTTCATGATTGTTTTTCATCGTCATTGATAACGTATCATGAAACAAGAATGATATAAATGCATCGTGGAGACGTTTCAAAACGAAAAATTTTCTTTTTCAATTTTTTTTTTTCATCATTCCTATTCGTTATAAACACCTTAACTCTACGTTGGGACATACAAAGTTATTCACTATCTGCATCACCTGAAGTTGGTTTTACCATAGGGATAAAATGTATGCGACTAACTTCAGTTGATACACTTGTCATGAATAATCTTATACATTGGCTGCGCGATTTGCTATTAATTAATAAGGTTACTGGTTCAAATTGCACTTTGTATTTTACTTAGCCAGTCGTATCGTTGAACGGTAACGACAATGAGCACTCGGAAAATGACAGTGAATTTTTATTGATCGCGACGGACGTCATCGGCGGGAAAATATGAGATGAATAAAGTGAGGAAAAAAAAAGATGTGTCGAAAAATTGATTCGTTATTTCAATTTCCGACGTTTCTCGACTATTTTTCAATTCTGTTGTATTTCTATTCTTTTTTTTGAATTGTTTTTATTTTTTAAATTATTTATCAACTGCCTCGTATATTATATTACTTTTTTTTTATGTTGATTTTTACAAAATTACCCCTACCTCCCCGTAATGTCTTTAGCTATAGTTTTCTTTGCCACTTTTCATTGTTTTCTTTACTTCCTTATTTATTTAGTCTATTTCAGCGTGTCTTGCGGCGAGGCCTGGATACCTCTTGGCACTAAATGTGAACACTTGGCGGCACAAGATCCAATTCCGACCGTTTATACATTTTTTTTAAATATAATGAGTTTTAGTCATTTTTTTTTTTTCATTTTCACTCCTGGTAATTTTAAGTCATACGACACATTTCCTACGTTTATCTGTTTTTTTTTTATAGACCCTTCGGTAGCATTGGTTGACCTCAAAATTTTTTTCTTCTTGCAAAATACATTGCTTGGATGTCCAGTACTCTTTTCTGTTCGTTGCATGATTTTTTAAGTCAATCGCGAATGAGGTTATGTATACCGTTTAAATCATTACCCAGGGATTTTTTTTTAAAAATCAAATTCGCTCATGACATGTCTTTCGTGGTTTACTTCTACTTTCTTCCTCTCTCTGTCTTTGGCTCGGTTCGTTCAAGTTCTTTTTTACCATGTTGGTACGTAATGGCATGCAACGCTTCACGAAAAATGTATCGTTTCTTTATCAATTGATTAAATGGATTACTTATTTAATCACATTATCTCACGTTACTGTTCCGCGATCAACGTTCAGCAATATTCGAAACGAAACGTCTTCTGCAGTTTTTTTAAAAAATGTTACCTTTGCACTTCCCGCTGTTGGCATCATTCATTCTATAATTCGTATAATTGTTTTTTTTTTTTTTCTTCGAAGAATATGCTAGGTACGCCTTTGCAAATTGAATTGCTCGTACTAGGGCAAAAGCGCATAGATGTATTAAATCACATTTTTGGTCTCTATTTCCTAGCCCTTCGAATTTTTTTTTTCATTATTTCCTTTTTTACTTTACTTTTACTCACAACTTGTTATTCAAGAGGACGTACTCGGAACTAGCTTTGTTTTGTGCATTGCGTCCATAAGTATTTGACACGATAATGATAATAATAACATTAAGAATAATAATAATAATAATAATACTAATAATAACCATAAATGTATTAATAATAATATTTTAAAAGTATCAATAAAACCTTTGGTCGTACATGATGTAAGTACAATATCGATCAAATATCAAGTAGAATACTCCAGGACCAATAGTACAAGGACTAATGACATAATTAAAGAAAAACAAAAAATAATTAACAAGCATCCATATTTAAAAAGAAAACCGAATAAACGGAAAGTGAACAATATACCAAGAACAATAGAACCAATTGGTGGATCTATAAGTTAAATATAGAAGCAATTGCATTAACTGATATTACATTAAGAGATCACAAATTTTTATCGTGTTAAATTCTCGAGGTTTTTTCGAAATCGAAGACACTATTATAAAGAACTCGATTTAAAATCCAAAAAATTGTATCCTTTCGAAGATTTCGGCTGGGATTTTTATGTTTCACTGGAAAACACGTTCCTTCGGCTCCGCACGAGAATCCTTCATAACGGGGAATCTGGTTATACGTTCTTTCTAAGATTTGTCAAGAATTTTCGTTAAATTATCACGAATCTTCCCTAGGAGATTCCATGAACTTTCAACCCTGTCTTACAATGTCTATGCTTTTTCGGGTTCCGGAAATTTCGAAATATCATGAATTCAGACTTAAAGATTCGTAGTCCTCGAGACATCCAGCGTCCCGATAAGAGCCTAGATTTACGAAATAGAATTCCCTAGTATCTCTAGAGTCTTTAGAGTTTTGAATATCCGCCAAGCAACGAGAATCCCTAAAAAGTTTGGTGCTCGTCGTCCGTTGCTGAAATTCTCGAGAATATCTGAACTTATGAGAATTGGCTAAAATCGTGAGCACGTAACTGTACCGTGTATCGGTATCGTCTCTAGTCATGTTCTTCTCGATATTTATCGAATTTCTCGAAATCCTCAATCTGTCATTTCCGATCGCACTTGTCACCTCACCGGCGTCTTCCGTGTCCTGCGAACTTTCCTGACTCCCGTCTTCTGATTTTCTATCCGTTTCCCCAGGCTCCCCGTACATTTCTAGGGATAAGAGGATCAGGATAATCAGGCACGCACCTAGGCACTGTCGACCATCGTAGACAGCACATCCACCACCACCACCACCACCACTCGTTTGATTCTCGGTGGTTGGTCGCTGAACTTCCGGATGGGAAACACGATCGACCTGTTGACTTCCGGTCCAGGGATCGCCTTCGGTATCAACGATATTCTGACGCGCGTCCACAGCCGCATTGTCCTGCACTTCGTCCCGGATTATTCCCACTTTGCCTTTACCCAAATCATCGCCAATTTCCAGCGACGTCTCAGTACCGTACAGAACCATTTTCCAGTCCTTCAACGTATCTGTAAATAGACAATCTACGATTAGCTCATCTCCCCGACTAACAGGACACAAACAATTTTAAGGACACCGAAACAACTATTCTGGATTCTATGAAGTATCGAAGAATTACGTGAATTTAAAACAATAAGTAATCTCGTAGACAGAGGAGAATGGGAGATAGAAATTTTCAATATATCTCTGAATATTAACGTTCAACTATTGACGACTATTCTTGACTTTACCACGTATAGATGATTGTGAGGTTAAGTGCTACTACTTAATTAAGCATGCTTAAGTCTCAAACAGTCTATTAAAACGTAACGATTAGCACGTAAACGGTGTAAATGTATAACAGAGTCACGAGCACTTCGGAAACTTGAAGTAGCGACGCGCTCAAGATGTTAAGTTTCTCGAGTAATATTATCATTTGAATTCGGTTAATAAAATTAGGCCAATATTGTGCTAACAGAAGTGATTGAAAAATCATCATTAAAATACACAGTGATTTCGATCGTGAATTAAAGTCCGTGCTATGGGATGTTGGGGATCATTTTTCTTGAATTAAAAAAAAAAAAAAAAAATAGAAAATTTTAACAAAATAATCTTACAAGTAAGGGCGTACATGCTAAACAAATATTACATTGTGCAGATTAGGGGAAAAAAAAAGACATTTTTACAATTCAGATACCTAAGTTACATATACACCTATTAACCATCTATTACATTGAACACAATCAACAGTAACACTACATGCTTTTTCTATCATACGTACATACACGCATATTCGCTATGAAATAGCTTAACTAAAAAGTGATGTTAGGTTAGGTTAGGTTAAAAATTAAAAGTTAACGTGTCCTACAGTATGGAACGATAACGACGCAGAGTTAACGGGAACGGTGTGCGTAACATGTATGTCTTACGTTGTGAGAATGAGAGGGTAGGAAAATGTAGCTGAGGGATGAGTTGAGCATCGTGCAGACGCCGGCGCCGGCGTCGAGGAAATTAATAAAGCGTCACGACGCCGGCGGGAAAACTTCGTCTGGCGCTGGAAGCTTAAAAGCATACTAGGGAATTTCCCTAGATTTTTCCCTGCTCTCTCATCGGCATATCTCATACTTCTCATCTCTTGCCATTTATCTATCTCACCCCAAGTAGCTTTCGGCGTCGAACACCCTTTGTATGCTATTCTGCCTTCTTACGTTAACCATGAATTTTGAGTAACCGTTCCTGATAATAAAGCAAATATTAAAGTGCATTTTAAGAAAGCACATAAGCTTGGACAATATTTAACAGGCATCTTCGCGAACGATACTCAAGTGACACAGAGGAAGATTTCACGGACGGATACATATAAGACGAGCTAATTTTTATCTTCAATTAGAAAATTAACTCTGATCGTTTCTTCCTCTTCGTTTTAATTAATGGAAAAGTCTCGTTGCTCCTGCGGAAATGTGGTTGACAGATTCGTATATGGGATTTGGAAAGTTGACCACGTAGGTGAAGGTACCAGCATCTTTTGATCACAATAAGCACAGGAGAAATCTGAGTGTAAGAAGTCGTTCTACTTAAAGATCAGTTGCAGAGTTCTTAAATAAATTTCGGAGCTTAAAAACAATATCCAAATTAACAATTAAAGAGTATAGAAGTGAGGAGTAGAAACGTAAAAAAAAAAAAAAAACATAGCAGTGCATATTTAAGATGCTACTCAGTCACGACTGGATCGATAACCCGCACTGATTCGATATAATTTTTTTGTTAATTTGCTACATACTATACGTTGAACCATTTTTGAAAAAGTATAGAATTTCGAAGATACGAAATTTTTGAGAAATATATTACTGAAATGGAACAAACGTCTTTTTGTTACGTTACGAAAGACATTATTTTTCGAAAATTCGAATCAGTATACTCAAAATAATATTTTTCTCTTTTCTATAACCTTTTATGATTCTCGTTCATAATCAGCACGGGATTTCGATCATACGTTATTGTACCCTTATCGAGATGATGACTCTTGGTGCCAAATTGTTCGTCCTGAAGAAGGTCAGGACCTTTGGCTCTCGTTGAGTACTGCTGACCGGCGCCCCTGACCCCAGCTCCGTAAACAGGATACAAAGGATAAAGCTGTTGTATCTTATCGTAATGTTGAAAAATCGCAGGAACATTGTCGGTGGCAGTTTTGACCGGTTCCATGAGTATGATGCCCCGTTGTTGGGAGGAAACCGTAGGGCTTGGTTTGATGGTGGTTCTCGAGCTGGTCGAAACTGGTCCCAAGGTGGTTCGAATTTTGGGCCTCGACGTAACGTACCTAACCTCACCCGCATTGGGTCCTCTGGCAGCTGTAAGTCCCCTCAGGGTTTGGATCGTCGGCTTCGGCGTTGCGCGGTTGGCCGATTTATTCTTATGTGGGCCCCTGGATTTATTCTTACGTTGACTTTGGGCCGTACCAAAATTTTGCTTGCTCTTCGTCGGGCCCAAAGCATTTTGGCTTCGCGTGTACGTCGTCTCGCGTGGCTTTAGGAACGGGCGACGTGGCACGCTTATCACTGCCGGATTGTAGAGAGCGTATTCCGTACGGTCAGGCAACGTCGACGTACCATGGAAGATTAGAGCCCATTCGTGAAGAGTTGCGCGACCTGGGCCAGCCATTCGCCAACAAAAATACTGATATGGATACCTAATACCTTTCTTATCTTATTGGTCAAATATTTTGAATTTTTTTTCGATTCGGAATATTTCATTTCATTTACGCTTTTTTCTTTTGCTATCAGATAAAATATTTACTTTGTACTATATATTTTCTTCGTTCTTTCTCGAAGATCCTTTTAATCATTTTTTTATTGGCATTTTTTTAGTCTCACTAGGTATATCGTGAACTTTTTGGTCTGCCAGTTCCCTTAAAAGCTCAAGTTTTGAGCTAATGGTAATACAAGCTATGCTTTCAAAGGCTTGCTCTATTTCGAAGCTTCCCGTACACTAATATATTAGCCCGAGCGAAAGTTTGTCTCTATACAATATCACTTAAAAAGCTTTATACAGTTTTCTTAGATACGAAACTCTGATCATTGGTTATTGTTAGTTACGGATCAAAGTCGATTCCACAACATCGGTACAAATTAGCAAGGCTTAAATTTTATAAAGATTTCTCCATTGCGTAATGCATAGACAAAATATATCATTTTTTTGGGACACTTCAATATAATTATTAGCAGATCGACTTTGCATAGTTAATAAATATTTTGTAACGATCAAGCCGATTACCAAGTCATGGTAATTAATTAATTTGGTTATGCCAGAATAAAAACGTATAACCTAGATTTTCAGTTATAGGGAAATATTAATAATTTTAATTCGCACTCACCTAGATAACGACCTTCGTTATGAATTTCTAACTTCCACGTTCCATGAGGCCGTTCACCCCAAGTATGTACGGACATAAACGGCCATTGCATGAAGCCAGCTTTCGATATGTCATGCGGCCTCTTCGCCAGCAAGGTGCTTTTGGTGCCTTGTGGCGAGGTCAATTGAATTTGAAGGTCACCGCGTCTGAAGGCCATTAAGGATACTTTAGCCTGAAAATTAAATGTCATCCATCAGTGAAGCGCAGGGGAAGTTCAAGTTTTATCATTATATTTCATTACAAGGATCATTATCGCATGTAACACGATATGTACAGTGTCGTCCCGTAGTAAAGAAAATAATTAAGATAATCAAGAACTATCTTTGTAATTAAAAGTTTTATCGAAATCAAAAATTTCAAGTAGACAGTTATTATCAACAGTCAAAAATTATTGTGATCCCTTGATCGGGCGCCGATACTACATATGATTACTAATTAAAAATGAGAACTCTAATAATTAAGATAAATTAGGAGTGGTTTAATTAGCACTGAAGTTCATCAAAACCATGGCGAGTAGGATGTTAAGGTAAATGTTTGCACGGTATCATCCGAACCAGTCAAGGCAACGTAATCTGAATGAATATTCATGGCACACTTGCTGGTAGCCCTAAACTGACTTAAACTTTATTTTACTGTCTGCTAATTTTCAGTTTATTACGTTCATGGTTATTTACCCTGGACACTTGTGAATCCTAACGAGTCGGATCCTAAATTACAACCATGTAACTGGGTCAAAGTGAAAATTTACTGGGCAGCCAAAGTCTTCAAGTTTGGTTTCTGCTATAACAATGAAATTCACTTCCGTGATAAGAATAGATAATTCAATTGAGAATTGAAGATACAGTGATGCTCTTATGGACATTGTATAAAAATCATAAAAAATATAGATTTGAATTCGTGCACGGGGCAACTTATCTACACACTTCAGCCCTTTTGTGTTGCACATTGTCCCATAGACTCTTTACTTCTTTAACACGCTATTTATATTTTATCATTTAACGGCTCCATTGCAGAACAAAATCTGACCTTTAGTCTATTGGCGCATTGCTAGTCTGCGATGGCAAACAGACGTACTCTTGGGTTCAATGGGAAATAAAAAAAAGTAATTAGTGACTTCCAGACTGCTATAAGAGAGTGTTTGCACTGGATACAGTGGAGTGTCGCAACGTTAACCAATGGTCCAGTATCAAGTGGAACGAATTTAACTTTTTAATTTTTCAGCTATAAAGGACGTTCGGTGCATATGCACCTTCTTCAATGTATACTTTATATTCTGCGCCTCTGTATGCAACGTTCAATACCCTTCTGGTTGGAGCACGTGGCAGCGAAAGGGTTAATTTAATTTTGACAATTTGAAGCTTTGTTAAAATAACTTAAATTAGTCTTATCTCTTGATTCTTGCTGTATACTTACTTGAACGTGTTCTAGAAAATTTACGCCACTGCATTCCTTCACGTGCAATTCCAGTACCAGTTGACTTTTCGGTGGAATTTGTCTGAAAGCCAAAACAATACAAGGGTAACGAGTGAAGTTGATATAAAGGAATAATAAAAAAAAAAAAAAAAACTATGAATAGATATACGGTATAAATGTGACCAATGTAAAGTGAGCATTGTGCTATTTTATGGAAAGCACTTGGAAAATGAAGTGAATAAAAATGACGAAAATCGCAAGGACGAAGAGAAATAAAGTGTGGCGAAACTCTTTTCATAGCTCGTGGAATAAAAATCCAGAGGTGAAATCGCTACGCGGATGGTTTTTAATGGCGGAAAAGAAAAAGATATAAGGTAAGTTTGTCTACGTGTTTTTTTTTACCTAAAGGAAAAAAAAAAATCAGAGCAACGTTGGTTGGATGCAGATAAAATGGACACCGGTTATATAAACGCATAAAACTCTCATAAATCGTGAGGCGGGTGCCTGTCTTCGTTCTCGAAAGGAATTACTACACGGCCCGAAAGAATATTCGTTTCCGTTTTGCAAGGAGGAAAAGGCCACGGAACGATTTTACCCGCGGAAGCTCAAAGAGTAAATCTTTTATGGCACCGATACAACTATGTACGTACGATTTTTTTCGTTCTATTCCCTACATTAACCTTTTACCGACCGCTAGAAATTCAATAGAATACGCACGTCCGACAACCGATTGATCGGCTAGTGGTCGGTAAAGTAATTTACAGCGCGTAGGTTTCTGAAAGACGAAGAAATAACTAAGAGTAATTATGGAAGATAAAAAATAATAAAATTCAATCGATCGCTCACCTGTCCGTATGTGGCGCTGACACTTCGCACTTGTGCTGTTCTGGAACTGTTCGCCATCTCCTCGCCAGACGTACCATGGCACTGGCATCCATGAGCCCATAACCAAAACTGTGGCTCACTGAAAAAAATAAATAAACAAAAAGATTTATGGCCACGCGTCCAGTTTCCATTTATATTCATACGATAGGGGCTCGTCCTCGTATAAACAATGAATACCAACTAGAGCTACTTCGAAATTGCAGGAACGTTTATTTCTAGGGAATTTAATATCTCGTGTATATAAAAAGTAATAAAATTTCAGTTAAAAGTTATTAAGCATGCTTGAAATTTTGAATGGGGATACAAAAGTGCACGTGTATACCCTTATCGCAACGGCGATTGCACGTTTCATAATGTTCTATCGAAGTATCCACAGTGCAGCGAAGTATCGAGTACAAAAGATA
Source organism: Calameuta pygmaea (assembly GCA_031762395.1). Classification (NCBI taxonomy): domain Eukaryota; kingdom Metazoa; phylum Arthropoda; class Insecta; order Hymenoptera; family Cephidae; genus Calameuta; species Calameuta pygmaea. The sequence continues at coordinate 162,829 of JASANN010000385.1, read as the reverse complement.
CCAGCTTAGCGGGTTAAAGGTTGAAAACTTATCGGCAAGATGACTTGTGTGCTATCTGTTCATTTTGATATTACCTCGAATACAGATAACGTCAATTTTTTAAGATTCATTTACGACCAGTGCCGACGTACGTAGAAATTCGACGGACTAAATTACCCGCTAAGAATAAACTGTAGCAAAAATCCAGAACCCAGAAAAAAAAAGGTTAAGGTAGACAAAAGGAAGATACGAGAGGGGAGAAGAAGAATGAAAAGGCTCAGGAAATCACATGGAAACAGACGAAGAAGCTTCGTGGACCAGACAAAAGGAATTACCAAGGAAAATAATGACACCTGTCATTCCTTGGCGCTGGCGTTAGTATTGACGTTGACGTTGACGTTCACTCTCTGTACGTTGAATGCGTTTTACGATCTTTTTTCTTCTCGTGACTCCTTCGCGGGGTCGAGAGAGAAAGAGAATGAGATATTACGAGGGCAAACCGCAATCTGTTTCTTGAAACAGCTGAACAGTGGGAAGGACGAAAAGAAAGGGAAAATAATGTAAGCAGGAAAAACAAAGAAAAGGAAACATTTTGTTTTCTCTCTGTTAACCACCATTAGCGTTATTCTCTTCGAATTAGGAGCCTTAAGGACTGGTCATTCGAGACCCACTCGTATCCTACTATTAAAATAATGGTGAACAATTTCGATCCTTATTGTCACTATACGTTCCGTAGATTATTACTGAACAGTAAAAAAAAAATATTACTAATATCAAACACTAAGACGCTATGAGATCCACGTAAACCGAAGATTTATGATATTTTACGTAAGAAGCCTACGAAAGTTGAGTATTAAAAAAAAAAGGGGTGACCAACCGTTTCTACCAACTCCGTTGACGACCCAATCGGCCGCTTTGAGGTTGGCTGGTCTTGCAGTGCGCACCACGATGTGTTGCATGTCGCGCCAAGTGAGGTCGCGATTTGCCTCCAAGGCGAGTGCACAGATTCCAGCGGCTAATGGCGCCGATGCTGAGGTCCCTGTGTGGCTGCTGGTGCAATGCTGATGCAGATCAGTAGTGACTACTTGCTTCTCACCGGTCGAGCCTGAACTGTAGGTCGTGGCTAAGGTCGAGGAACAGGCTTCGCTGTACCAGGGTACCAGGCCGTTTTCCGTTGCACTGCTGATGGACAAAGTCCATATGCTGTTCGTGTATCCGTCGCAGTTGCAATTATCGTGATCCCGGCCGCCATTGCCGGAAGCCCATACAAAAATTGAGCCTTTTCCTTTGCGTCCCTGTTGAGTAGGTGAAGAAAAAATTTTTTTTTCATAAGCCTACACTTCTGTAAATAGGATTAGTAAATTTGGGTGGATTAATTTCAAAATTTTTTAATAATATTAATAAACGGCGCAAGTTATCTTTTTATAATTAAATCGATCAAAGGTAATTCGGTATATCGAATTTTTATTTTGAATTATATATATGTAAAGAGGTGGATGAGATTTGGAGATCAGAGTTAAACCTACGTAATCTTGTCATGCATTAAATATTGGGTTCATAACTGTAATAGGGGTTTTGATATTTTTCCATACAGAGTGAATGGGACAATCTTTATTCTGGTTATCGCAAGATAATTGGGTAAATCTTTGGGCGCTGGGAAAAGGGGATGTTGGCATCTGGCAATGGAACGATTTGCCATTTACTTATGTATTCCATTTTGAAAATCGATCTCAGAGACACGCTGCGGCATCGTATAAATTTAAATAGGCTACAGTACTCGTGTGTACACAAGGATATATCATATAGTATATGCTGTATTTGAATATATAATAAGTGAATTATTATCATCTTCAATTTTCCTTTTGGATAAATTTTAAGACACTTTATCAAGTGACCGCACACTGCCATAGAAATTTAGGGATTCGTTGCTCAGATTTTGTGCTTTACGTGCCGGCAGCTGAAGCCTCAATTTTCTTGATGTGGGGATATGGAAAATAGATATATTAAATTTAATGAAATTTTCACGACACGAAGACCTTTGAATTAATCAAGAGTACATCTTTTACTTGAAATTTAATTTTGCATTTTTGAAAATCCTTGTCTACTTTTCACAGTCGAAATCGGATATAACATCTAATTTGTAAATGAAATTTTCTCTCATCTTGGCAAATTTAGTATTCGCATGAAATTACAAAGCGTGCTGAGTTATTAATGGTGTCCTACAGAATTTCGTGCTCAGAGCATGGCGGTTGCCATGACAGTTCCGACGCGTCGACCTTCCGTTTTAATTAATGAGGGTTTTCAAAAAGATAAGACCTAAGAGCTCAGCTACTTAAAAGTAAATTTACTTCGACTCATTAGCCTCCGAACTACATGCACTACCCAATTTTGATATACGAAAGCGACCCCAGGCGTTGCTGGGACGGTTAATTTCGAGTTAAAAATTAAATAATCGAAATTCGAAATAACCAAGAAAAAAGGATTACCAAAAGTTTCGAGTTATTATCCGAATTTAATGGAAATCAGTATGCAAAGACTTTTGGGATCGTCAAATCAAAGAAATAAAAATAAAAAGAATATGAAAATACGAGTCAATCAGGACTTAGATTAAAATTGAAAAATCTTATCAGCACATTCTAGGAGTTTGTAAGTAAATCTAAAGGACTTTACGGATCATTCGGAAGAGACGATAGGCAGTAATTAGTGAGTAATACAGTACAAACAGAAACAAAAGTAATCAAAGTAATTAAGACATCAGAGAAATACAGCAAAACTGACAGCCAATGGATTTTCGTGAGATTTGCAGATTAAACTTTATAACGTAAAATTACCATTGGTATTTCGCGTAAGCGAAGTAGGAATAAGTCAAAGCCTGCAAAGTATCTACCACTCGCCGTCGAGTTTATCAAGGAAATCCTTGGCAAAGCTTAAAGCTCCAATTACAAAGTTTCTTATAGAAATCCTGTGTACCCCATTAATGTTGACTGGCGAGAGTCGGAATTTCCGCATCCATCTTCAGTTATCGAATAGCATGAAGATTTATGTTCGCAAAAAAAATTTTTTTCTTTTTTCAGACATAACCTAGCTACTTAAGATAAAATAAATTCATTTATAAATTCGTTAAATGAAACCACGAATAAAGAAAATTAATATTCACGTCAGACTCGACTGAAGGAAATTCACCCTGAATATGCAACACGGAACGTCGGTGCATCGACGCCAATTGAAAAAAACGACGTCTACCCTGATTCACTTTCTCACAAAAGATGTCGATGTATTCAATTTAGTAAAAGCTTCTATTCTTTCGTTCGAGTTACTTCGCGTCGCGACTGGTGTCTTTGTTTCCCGAAAGCGGAAACTTCTCCGTGTCTCCGGGATACGGTTTCCCCAGGAATAGAACTCACGGCCTCTATAGAGAGACCTCTTTCGAAACATCTTATCATCCTCGCATAGAGTACAATCGGCAAGGAGTGGCTCCCTGAGGAAATCACATCTTCGAAACGTCCCTTAACGACATAAAGCTACCATTAAAATACTAAAACCCCGCTCCTTATTGGTCCTGTCTAAAATTAGACATTTTGACTAACCTTAGTGATTCCCTCGATGAAGGCTCTGGTCGCCAATTCGCCTGGTCCGTCGACAGTTTTCCCATCGTCGTCGGGACCCCAGGATGCGCTGTATATATCTATATGCTGTGGATTAAGGCTAAGGGATCTGGCTTCGACTGCATCAGTGACGTCACCGTCGAGCATCCGGACGCCTTGAAAAAAGAACAAAGACGATTTATCGTAAACCTAATCCGGAATATAGAAAAGAAAAATTTAAAAGCTCATGTAATTCGACGCGCTGTTTTGCGATAACTGATAGATCTTCTTATCAGTTCAAAATCTATTCTAAACGTACCTCCGACTCCTGCACCGAATGCAACTCCTACTGCGCAATTACTGTTATTTGCAGTTGCAGCTACTTCGCCAGCGCATCTGGTACCGTGTCGATTGCTATCGACAAAATCGTAACGTGGCATAGGATCCTCGTCGTGACTGTTAACGTCGTAGCTCGCTTGAGGATCCTGAGAAATTGTTTAAGAAAATTGTACAATTATAATTATAATTAAAATTTAAATTGGCATTTTTAGTTCGATAATTAATACTTTTTTTTTAGCATTTTTCAAATCTTCACATTTCGAATATTTGACATTGCATCGCACGTGGGGTGTTCTGTGCACGTGATACAGTAGAATTATAGGTTAAGTATATTTCACGTAGACTTACGTAATTTCTAGTGAGATCCGGATGATCTTTTTCTAAACCGTCATCCAGTATCGTTACTACTACTCCACTTCCGGTGATACCTTCAGCCCAAGCACCCTGGACATTCATGTCTAGGCCGTTTCCACGATTCTGTGGAAATACAAAAAAAATCAATTTTTTTTTTTTTAACGAACACGACAGTCCACTGCTCCGTTAACTCGAATTGCATAATAACGACACGCTGGTTGTGCTGCATTTAACAGACGCGGGTAAGTATCTTGTGTCAAACGTATTGTTGTCAAACAAATTTGTAGGGTACACATGCTTTACTGTGTTTCCACATATGCACTTTTAAATGACTAATTACTCGGAATCCAACGTTACATTAGCTGCGTTCGTTTATCAAGTAAGATAAGACTGTGTCCTACAATTGGTCAAACAGTTTCCTCTGAGTCCTACTTGAAGTCATTAGAAATGATTAGTAATTTGCTAACACGATAATTACCATGATTGAACAGACGTCTTCAATCATACTAAACGGCTGCATTGATAGCAGAGTCGAACTAAAGGATTCAAATGACTGACAGGCAAGTCTATATTAATCAATAGATACAATTTTGCTAATTGTGCCCTTGATTTAAATTTCATTAAATAATTCAACATATTTTTCCCAAAGTGATGTCATTAGCGAGAAGCTGAATAAATTTTGCAAGTTGATAAATTGTCCTGATCCTAAAAATAAATGGTCTAAGATAAAGTGACTGCAAAAGTCAAAAGTGCAACTGTCAGTTGACATTAAAGACAGAATTCGAAATGACGAATAAAATAGAGGAAGGAGCAATGCAATTTTTGATGTTCAATGTTGACTCAATGACCGTTGAAACTGAGAGTCAAAATATTTCATGATTTAATTCTACTGCAGTTGGAAATGCATTAAATGCATTTATTCGTTTCGATAAATCAAATTCGAAATATGATGACGTCGATTAGCCATATCTGACACGAGTGCATCTCGTTCTGCGAGGGTAAAGTAATTTTTCTATAAATTTTCCACACAATGAATAATTCTTACAGAGAAATTCGTTTAGTATTTTTGAATAGTTTCTCAAGCACCGAATTCTCGATATAAAGTAAACGCATTCCGAAGTGTTTGACTTGTACATGAGTGTTCGAGGAGGAGCTGGTTTCTATGTACTGACCAAATACCACATCTGAGGCCATCGTTCATCGTTGAGGATGATTCGTGGGCTAGAGTGTCCTCGTTTGATAATCAAGTCCCTTTTAGTTCGGGACTTGGCCCTTTGCTGCTCGGCACGGCGAACTCTCGAGTCTCCTACCAGCCTCTGGTGGATCTCATGGTGCGGCTCTGTTGATCTTTTTACGATTGAACGGTGTTCCATGTGGTACCAGTCATCGACTATCTGAAAATCAAACAAATCGAATCATTAGCATACGTGACGCAGTTGCATTCGTATGGAAGGCGATGAGTCTTTATACGCATAGCAATGCATTTATCGAATTTCAACACTTTGATCAGTATTTTTCCATTTCGTGCAGCCGGCGCTTTCGAGTCGTTCAGCCACGGAGACGCGAGTGGCCGATCGGCAAAGTGTTAATTTTTATAAGTGGAATTAGTACTACGAGTTTGAATACACGCAGGCAGGTGCTAATGACGATGGGATCAAAAAATTTTATAGCGTCACTGGATTAATGTGCATGTGCAATATGCGTTTTACCAACAGGACGTAAATGTGCAGCTATCTGCGTGCTTTGAAAGCACATGAAGCATTTATGGTAGGTCGCAATAATACAGCTGAACGAAGCGTTGAGAATGTGGTTTTACGATACTGGTGAATTTATTGCATTTCCACAGTCTGTATGTACAGTTTCGGTTTGATATATTTCGAAGGGGACATTAATATTAATACAGTCTCATAAAATTTTCTTTGTATTATTTTTTGTTACAGTTACGTTTTGAAATTTGTTCCTTCGCCGAAATTTTCGATTCCTTCATCTTCGTTGCGTAATTTTTTGTGCGAGTTAACTGACAGTTGTCGGTCACGGAATAACAAGTGTCGCCTGAGACTATTGGCAAGCAGCTTTGACTCGAATGTTTTTGAGATTTTTTCTTGATTTTTCTTTTGCAATTCAGTACTTCCAATTTCCAAAATTCTCTGACCGGACACTTGTATATTTTTAGTCTTACGGGATTTTGCGGTTTTTGCCAATTTCCCGATGGTACAATTTTTATAATCTTTCTTCGTATTTCTTTCACCGGAAATTTTCTTCTTCTTGGAATGGGGTCGGGCGGCGCGGCCTTTTTTGGTTCGTGCACTCGAGCCACCCACATTTTATTAATACAAGGACATTTGCTCAGTCTGTACTTTAGCGCAGCTGTGTTTGGGTGACAATCGCTCAGATCCCTGATGTCTGCTTCGTTAGCAGAGCTTCGAGTCCCACAGATCCCAGGACACGTCATCCAACATGCTTCTTTACATATTTCCTCGAGATCCTTTTGCGGTGAAATATAAAGACCGGATTGACATCTGTCTGAAAATTTTATAACACATGGTGGTTTCGTGCAGCATTTTTTCAAAATACTCAATGGAACTCTCATGCAGCATAATAACGGTGGCTTTTTTAATAATCGTGGAGATTTGCATTCCTCCATCTTTGAAGCGTACGATTTATCACATGGAAATCCGTGAAAGTTTTTTTGAAAACCGTTATGCAATTTTAAGCATAACTTTTTTTGGAAATCCTCCGCCTTCCTGGGACACACGGGATACTGCGAAGGATACGTTATTATTTCGGATCTTCCACAGCGCCTGAAGCCTGGAGGATCGGGATCCGGTAAGTGTGGATCTTCTATCACACAATCTGGAGGACAGGGTTGTGGCGGGAGTGAAAGTTCAAATGTATACGACTCTCCGCAATTTGAGTTTACAGTTTCGCTGCAGGGCGGACTCGAAATGCAGGAATGGCTCCACATTGGATAAGCAGTGACATTTTCACGTTTTATCATGGGATCTTGTTTCGGTCGGTAAAGATCAAATTTGACAACGTCTATGGTATCTTTTTCATTTACGTTCTCAATATTTTTTCTGCTTCCGTATGATCCAAATAATCGCAGCTCGATCTTCGTAGGATCCTGACACGAGAATCGTCCTGGGATTCTTTTCAATATTTTACTGTGATCGTAAAACCAGGAATTCCGAAATTGGACAATTTTTGATTTATCTTTTTCGACTGCCACTCCCTGGGAATACGTCACGGACACCAAGCGTCTTTTTCTTTTTCGCCATGTAGACCATAAATTAATATATTTTTGTACCTAAAAAAAGTGCATATTATTTTTCTATAAAATTCCAATTGCACAATTTTATAAATAGACGCTCGATATTGCCACATTCAGAGGTTACCTTAAGAATTAAGTTTTTGGACATTTTTAAAGATTTTTTCTATGCCTTCAACATTTTCGAGTTTCAACAAATTACTTAATCGAGAAACATTAATTTTGAGAAATAAGGATAAAGGGATCGATAGGAAGAAATAAATTTTTTTTTTTCAAATTGGTCCTAAAGAGTATGAATTTAGCTGGAAAATCGTATTGATTTCAAAATTCATAGCCAAAGAGTCTTTCCTTTGTTAATTCGATATCGAGCACCATCGCGAGATCGTCATTTAATGCATCGAATCAACGAAAAGTGCAGTTATGAAAGTGCATCAAATGTGTTTTATAGGAATAACCTTAGATTAATTTTTTTTACGCATGCGAAAACGAATTCTCATGCCAACTGCTGCATATGGGATTTAATCGATATTAGCAAAGCATTTAATTTTCACTTGGAAAAACGTAAATTTTCGATGTAACGATCAGTACATAAATAACCAAATATATATATACAAGCAATAGAAAAATTTGGTTACATAATGGAAATTCAATACGTTTACGTGAAAACACGTTCTCAATTTGGAAAACAATGTTTCTTCGATGAATTCGGACCAAGCATCGATGAGAATATCGCAAAAAATCCAGAATTAGCAGCGGATTACATAGCAAGAAATCCATGTCACGTCGGGGTTCAAAAATCAAAGCAATACGCATTGCACGAAGTTCGTAATATAATTGTCATAAGAAAGTTAAAAGAAGCGATATAATGATTACAGAATAAAAAAAAATGTAATAATAATTGATACAATAATTAGAGACAATTTTCCCCATAGATCCAAACAAGCGATGCCGTCACGAAGGAAAGTGGGATGTTTCACACCGAGGGTGGTTGGCCTAAGGAAATGAATCCAAAAGACGAGGAAGCTACGATGCGATTTCGTCGGAGGGTCGAGAAGGACGATAATTGGGCACCAAAAATGAATACATTAATGGACGTGAGAAATGCTTAACGAAAGTAACGCGAGATAAATCCGTATAACAAATGCATATCCTGTGCCTTTATTACAGCCCGTGGAGCACTGCGTGTTGCAAAACAATGCGGTGAACATATATGAAAATTTCTTCGACGACATGGTACCCACGGAATTAGTTCTACCGTTGGCCGCAAGGTGGCAAATATTACGAAGACAGACAGACGTTAGTTAATTTAACCAGTTAATCAAATTAATTGCATCAGAACTGTAAACGTCTACGCGGATCCGCAACTGAACGTCAGGCCAGTAACGCATCTCTCGTGGTCGCCCGATCATGGAAAACGCTTGGCCGTGTCTTACTGTGTAATGGACTTTCAAAAGAGCACCAATGACTTAAGTTCGTATTCCTACATATGGGACATAGGCAAGTTATTATCAGAAACGTTGGATAAAAAAATTTTATTATAAACCTTAAAGAATTTCGTGCAATAAGATTAGGAGATAAGCTATCTAGAATTTTTTCTCCTTTTTTTCCCCCAGAAAATCCTAATAAGGCTTTCATGGCCCTGAAAGCATTTTGTCCATCGGTAGTAATAGAATTCAACCCTAGGGACCCTTCGATGCTTATAAGTGGCCTGATGTCAGGCCAAGTGTGCAACTGGGACATACGAACCGGAAATGTGCCAATCCAAGTATCAGAGTTACAGTACAGTCACAGGTGATTGTCGGAGTTAATTATTTGAATTTGCTTACTGTCACTGTCAATCTATTTTTTTTTTCCATTCGTTAATTCAGGGATCCGGCTAACCTTGCACTCTGGATAAATTCGAAAACGAATTCCGAGTTTTTCTCAGCATCGACCTGCGGTACCATGAAATGGTGGGACATACGTAAATTGCGCGAACCAACGGAGACTCTGGTGCTCGACCTTGAGAATCCATTAAGATCGGACGAAGTTCGAGCAATCGGAGTATCGGCTCTGCAATTTGAAGCCACTATGGGCACAAAGTTCATGGCTGGTATGGAGAACGGATTAGTGATAAGCGGAAGCCGGAAGGGGAAGAATCCTGCTGAGAAATTGGCATTGCGTTTTCGCTGCCATTACGGACCGGTAGTAGCCATCGATCGGAATCCGTTCAGTACCAAGAATTTTTTGACAGTCGGCGACTGGACTGTCAAGATCTGGGCGGAGGACACGAAGGAAGGCAGCCTTATCAGTACCAAGTATACATGTCTCAAAGTTTTTTTTTTTTGATAACGTAATTTAATAATTCTTAACGGAATAGGGAAATTCAGCTGTAGCTAATCCAGCTAATAGCAAACTGAATACCTATTGGAATTTTGTACCGATCGATATTGAATTTCTAATTAGACCGCGCACTACGATCCTGACTGGTGGCTGCTGGAGCACATCTCGCTATTCGGTCTTCTACGTGATCGATATGTCCGGCCAGGTAGAGGTGTATGATCTTCTGGTTGGTATGGGAGGTCCGGTAAGGACCCTTAGATTATGCGAGGATCGTCTTGGCGCTATAGCGCCGCACGAAGAAGGAAAATTGGTAGCTGTTGGAAGTTCAAAGGGCAACGTGTATCTCGTCGAGTCATCGGAGGCATTCACTGTTAATGGAAAGAATGACAAAGCTTTGATGTCTTCGGTAGGATTTAATTATTCAATTATTATTCCCTTCGATATTCCGCGGTGCATTGATTGAGAATTTATTATTATTTTTTTTTCTCCTCAGTATTTAGATAGATGCAGCAGATACGAGAAGGCCATTGACAATAGGCTCAAGGAGGTGAAACTCGCTCAAAGGATAATTTTCGAAGAGGTGCCTGAGCCTGTGTTGACGCGTGACAGACCCAAAGTTAAGAATAAGGCTAAGAAGGACAAAGTGAAGAGAAAAGAAAAGGATAAAGACAAGGGCAAGGAAAAGGATAAAGATAAATTTCCTAATGAAAAGAAGGTTAGTTCAAAAGAAAGAACGAGGTCGAAGGAAAAGGGTAAAGAAAGATCCGAAGAGAAGGATAAGAAGAGGTCGAAGAGCAAGAGGGCAAAAGATGGCGTAACCTTTCCTGATGATCCCGAACTGGCTACAGTCGAATTACAGTATTACGAGATAATACAAAAGGTACGACGAATTACGACGGGACAGGCTTTTTTACTTCGTTGTCGGAAAGTAGCAGTGCTTTTTATTTATCTTTTTTTAACGTCCAAAGGAGATTGAGAAATATGCTAACATCGAGGATACGGAGCAGGAGGATCCTGCGAGCAAATTCGAGTCGAGTGGAAAACGTAAAAAATTCGAGGAATCCCGTGATAAGGATGCGCGTCAAAAATCTGATAAAAATGATCAAATGGGGGAGATCGTAATTCTAAAGAAATATTCTCAGCCACGACGGGACTCGGAGGACACGAAAGATCATCAGGATTTGGATATGGTCGACGAGGTTGACGCCGCTGTCGTTATTCAAGAGTCTAAGGAGAAGATCAGGAGTCCTGGAAAAGCGTCTCCTGGTGCGCGTAAACAGTCACGTCGCACCAAGGGTTTTCGGGTTAAGGAGGAAAATCCCTGCGGAACCGAAATTTGCCAACCGACCGTGTGTTGTCTTGATAAAATTGGTGAGAAATTTTATCAATTTATGATACATCGATCTACGTCGCACTATTTTTAGTTCTCGTTATTCCCAGTCGTTATCTACCGCTCATCCCTTATGATATTTTACTCCATTTATTTCAACGATCCATCACGCTGGGTGTTCACTTTATAAATTTCATTCTGGATCGTAGTTTCTACGAATTTTATTTGACATTTTTTACAGCGGGAATGGCCGTGTTATTACTTTTTTAAAAGTCCGTTTTCCTAGAGTTATTGCTCTTTTTAACCGTCACGGCGTACATTAAGAAAATTTATAGAGTTTCCACGGCGCGTAAGAACGGTCCAATTCTTATGTTTCGGAGTCTCGTTCATTTGTCTTTTAAGATTCTTAGGTTCGATTTAAAATATTTTTACGGTGTTTTATTTCTTAGGACACTTGCCATAATTTTCATCTCTTTTTCGCATCATTTTTTTTGTTAACTCTTTTTTTTTTTTTTTAAGTTTTATTCGATACCGGCAATTCTCATTACGGGGATTCAGTTTCATCCAATTTCCTGTACCGTTAGCATCAAATGTTGGCGGAGAGTAATTACTACGAGAGTCGTAATTACTATTCGATACCATGTGTAACTTTAAACGTGCTTCCAACTAGTCCCGTTCTGCTTATATTTACAACCGTTTTGTTCGAGCCTGTACCATATGGTTGGTATTACTATTAGCAAATTTACTAACTGCAGAATTAATTACATTCAATCGTTAACCGTACGTAATTTTCCAAAAATCAAAGTCCAGGTATTATATTTGGATCGGAACAAAATGTTCAATTTTATGTACAGAGATATTTATTTTTAGATAAATCAATTACCAAGAAGGGTAAAGACACTTCGGTGGATTCGGAAAACTATGGTAGCAGGAACACTCAAACGCTGCCCACAGGGTTGCCGAAAGCTTTGAAAAAGTCAGTGGAAGACGCCGATCCCAAAACGAAAGGTCTGACGTGTGAGAAAAAGCGAATTTTGAGGGACAAGGATGCACCACCCAATATCCTACAAGCGGAAGTGCTGAGTGCAAGAGAAAAATTGCAAATGGAAGTGGATCGCATGAAAGCCGTAAAGGGCGGCTTTTCTACGGTCAACCGAGAAAAGTCACTAAAATCGGGAAGAGCGGCGGGAGCGGAAGTCGATCTAGTAGCGGAAGTGCAGAAGGACGAAGAATCTCAACAGGCGCAGTCGGAAGTGTTCGTCGAACCGGAAGTCAGCCACTCCGAGGCGGAAAGTGAAAAACCGAGAAAGACGACACAGAGCCACGATGAGTGCGAGCTCGAGACAGCTGAGATTTCCATCGGTCAAATAGTTGGTAAGCCTGAGGGCTTTAAGGTACCAGTTGTATATCGAAAAATCGATATCCCGAAAGCCAAGTCGTCAAAGAGACAAGACGTGTATCCGAGAATTTCAGCGGCTGTTATCACGAAAATTTCGGCCTCGCGCGAGTACAACGACAGGGAGATCAAATAAATATATTAAGCGATGAGAAATATTTTTTTTAAGTGTAACATTTTTTTAAATAAATTTTATACAAACTTTAACGATGATTTTCGAAATTTTGACAAATTTACGAATACATTCCCAATTATTTTTCAACATTCTACAATGTCTGCTTTCACGATCTCGATTGGCACGTCGTTCGCGGCACACACGGTATACAAAATTGAAAATTATTTTTAAACGAGGGAACATAATTTAAAAAATTTTTTTCTTTTCATTTATAAAGTCAGATTTTTTATACAGGATAGGAGACGCCATCGGAAGTTTTCTTTTTTCAATTGGCACTCTGAAGTTTAGTGGAAGCGTAGCATAAGAGGTGCTATAATGACTAGATGGAAGCTAGTAGTCAGTCAGGAATCTCTTGACGTTCTTGAAAATCTGTCTTGCGTACAGTGGAGATGAATATGCAGCGATCTGACTTCCCGTGACTGAATACGTCAAGACTCGATTTTAATGCCGTCGAGTGGGATCTTTATTTTTGAGGATAAAGGAAAGCATAATTATCTAAGTGCAATTGAATTAAAAAGTTAATAAAAGAATCATTCACACCCGTGCGCAGTGTACAAGTACCATATCAGTATAGCAGTGGATAGTAGCTGGATTTGCGTCCCTATTACAAGGGTGAAAAAAAAAAGTACAGATGCATTCGTTCTAAATGCTCGCTCGAATGTATTATTAAAGTCAAAAATAAAATTTTTCCAATATCACTGTAAATGGATATCCGATGCTCGAAGTAAATGCTGAAAACCAAGATCCCTAAATTTTGGCGTTTTTATGAAAAATTCGAAAAAAAAACCAAGCAGAGTAAAATCGTGCTGGACAACCCACGTTTCACGATCGTTCGTCCCACGAAGACTGTGGGATAAAAAAAAAGTCTCCATGGTCCATTCTCTTGGAATTTCTTCATTTTTCTTTTCCCCTCGTCGCCACAACAATACCCTACTTTCTTTTTCCACCTAGCTCAGTGAAATCCTAGACAAACCTCTGCATCCTTAGAAGTGATATGGTCTTTCCGTAATTAGTTTTCGGTCGCGTACACACCTGCGATTTTCTTTTACCGCCCCGCTTCAAGAATATTTTCCACCCCCTACAAGGATATTTGCTTTTCTCTCGAGGGTGCTCTTAAAGTTTCCTCCCGATTGAACCTTCTGTGACGTACTTTCTTACAGCAGACTGAATCGAGGGACTTGCACTTATTGGTTATCTTTATTAAGGCTTGGGCGTGACAGACGAATAAAATAATATTCACATAGTTTTACGAACACATTCCAAGACATTAATCATTGAAGATTCAAGCAGTTCAAAAATTCGTAATATTTTGAAAAAATTCAATTTTACTGTCTAACACTAAATATTTACTACCGAGCTTATCTTGAGTAGACTCGGAACGAGGTACACGTAAAAATAGAATTTGACGTATGGCAGTCATACGCACGATCGAGGGCTGCATTAGAGGCAATAAAATGCAGAGAAAGAAACTTTCGTAAGGGAATCGTCAAAATGGAAGCTACCCACGTGTACGTAAAGAAACGTGCCGAATTTGGAAGGCAATGTTTCTTTGACAGCTACGGTCCTGTCATCGACCAAGATCTACAACCTGATCGCCACGCTTATCAAGATTACATAAATCGAAATCCGTGCCACGTGGCCAGTCAAAAGTCCAAGCAGTACGCAGTGCACGAGGTATTACTTTTATTTGGTTTTAACACGTGGGATATAAATTTTGAAATTTAGAAATAACCTAGTGCCACTCGATTCCAACTAAACATGCCTATTTTCATAATTCACATACGTGTAACGAAGCTTCGATTTAAGCTCAGAGACGTTTCCCCTGGAATTTTGATAAACTTTGGGCGCTATGAATTATTACTTGACGTCGAATTACACTGAGATCCTTCTTGCCAACATAATATATCCTTTCACTGTGCTTTCCCATTATTCCTGTGATTTATGTATTCGCTTTTCCCTAGCTCAGGGTACGCACAGAATAGTGCTTGCATTGTACACGTTAATCGAATCCTTACCGGGTGGCAATTGATTATTATTGATTTCACGATCTTGGATGATTTTTTTTTTGAAAATGTTTGAAACAAAATTTATTACAAAAAATATACTTCGTTCTACGCACTATGAAGGAATCTTTTGGACGCTTTTAAATACGTCGTTTGTTCGCCCAGGTTCAAGTATCCGTCAATCCTTCAAAGAGCACTGGTATGTTTCATTTCGAAGGAGGATGGCCAAAGGACATTAATCCAAAGGACGAGGAAGCAACGGCACGATTTCGTAGACGAATTGAAAAGGACGAAGATTGGGCACCAAAACTTCGAGATTTGTTCAGAGTAATTGGAATTTCTATTCGAATAGCAGGTTTGAATTTTTTGGCGGGTTTTATCAATGAAAAATAGTTTTTTTCCTACATTTGCAGAACATGGAGCACGGCGTTCGGCAAAATAATACTGTTAATATACATGAACATTATTTCGATGATATTGTACCGGGCAATTTAGTAACGCCGCGGAGTCTTAGGTATTGCGTGAAAAGAAAATTTGGTAATTTTCTTTATTGGTATTAAATAAAAATAAAAATTTCTTCTCTTTCCTTACAGGGTGGTTAATGTCTATACTGTTCCTAAATTAGAAAAGGAACCTGTTAATTGGATATCCTGGTCGCCGGATCGTGACACGAAAATAATAGTCACCTACTGTGTAATGGATTTTCAAAAAATTACCAAAGCACAGGGACACTGTTACGTTTGGAGTATCGGTAGAGATTTTTTCGAATATTGACTAACAAAAGTTTAACCGGTTTAAAAATGTTTTTGAGTAAATATACGTGTTTCTTTGGAATTTTTTTTTATTTTTAACAGAAAACTCAAACGAGCCTGTTTCACTTTTAAAAACGTTTAGTCCTTTAGTAGTATCTGAATATCATCCACGTGATTCTATACGAGTGGCCAGTGGCTTAATGACAGGGCAAGTTTGTATTTGGGATTTGCGAAAAAGTGCAAAACCAATTGCATTTTCCAGATTGGATTCCAGTCACAGGTAAAACTGAAAATTTCTTTTGACGCAAATGAAACATGAGAATTTTTTTGAGAAGATATTACAGACAATATATATATATATTTTTTTCACGTTAAAGGTATCCCGTATCAGCGTTAAAGTGGATCCAATCAAAAAATGGATGCGAATTTTTCACGAGTTCCTTTGACGGACAAGTGATGTGGTGGGACATGCGAAATTTGCAAAAACCAACATCGACTTTGACTTTCGATCTTGAAAGTCCTAAAAATCCAAATTTTGATAATGCCTTTGGTGTATCATGTATAAATTTTGAACCAACAGTAGCCATGAAATTTCTAATTGGCTTGGAAAATGGCGTCACCATAAGTGGATCCAGGAAATCAAAAAATACGGAGGAAAAAATGTCCCTACGATTTGATTCCCATTACGGTCCTGTAATTTCAATCGATCGAAACCGATCGATTCCAAAATGTTTTTTAACTATCGGTGATTGGACAGCTCGTATTTGGTCCGAGGACACAAAGGAAGGCGCATTAGTATCAACGAGGTTTGATGATCTAATATATCCAAAAAAAATCTATTTTTATCTATAAATTCATAAATCAAATATGGCTGTGATTAGAGATCAATAGAATTACGGAATAAACTTATTCGCCATAGGTACTTCAAAAAGTTCCTGACTGGTGGATGCTGGAGCAGATCGAGGCACTCATTGTTTTACACCATCAATCGAACTGGTCATCTTAAATCTTGGGATCTACTCGAAGATCTTAAAACGCCAGTGACGTCATTGCATTTATGCAATGATCACCTAACTGTCATAACGCATCATGAGGATGAACCCATAATGGCGATTGGCAGTACTTCCGGTAACGTTTATCTGATAGAAGCTTCCGAGGGTCTGGTAAAATTTTCAAAAGACGAAAAGAGTAATTTTGCTACAGTGAGTTTTTGGTTGATGTATACTCTATTAATTATGAAAAACATGCCTATATAGTTTTGCGGATGGAAATACCATGTTATTGCGTCGATTTGTTTATTTTGAAAAATACTTAAATTATCATCGTTATTTCATTGAATTATTAGTTCATCAATTATGTTCGATAACTTTCCAAGTTTAATCATCTCTGGACTAAAGTTTCCTAGGGATTTTCTAAGGCTTCCAGCAACTTTTCCTGCACGACAACTTAAACTACCGCGAAGACGTTCTTAAGTCTTTGCCACACGTTATCGCAGAATCCCTAGAGAACTTTACCGACCGTAAGGATCTGCCAGTATGAGTAAAATTAATTAGATAGCTGAAAGTTTTTGTCTAGATAAGTGGGAAGTTCTTCTTCTTCTTTTTTTTTTCGCAATTAAAAACCTAAATTCGAGTACATGAATATAAGCCCTAAATTCTGAATCGACAGTACATCGACAGATGTTCCCGATTCGCAAAGGCCATTGACGTGCGTCTGAGGGAAATGAAATTGCATCGAAGTATTAAAGTCCAGGAAGACAATGGAAAAAGAGAGCTTGAGAAAGGATCGATTTTCGAAATGAACGAAAGCAAAGGAAAGTCAATTCGTGAAAGGAAATTGAAAGATAAACTTCGGAATAAGGAACGCCATCTCGTCGATTCGCAGATTCTAAACGATCCTGAATTGCTTAACGCTGAAAAGTCGTACTTTCGAATAATTGACGAGGTAACTTTTTATTCCGACGAGAAACTGTCTCCATTTAAATTGTCATTTAGCGTTAAAAACATTCCCGCAGGAACTTTCGAAATTTGATCCTATCGTCGATCCTGATGACGACTTCCGGGTAAAGGAGCACTCGAAAGTTACAAAGTACACCAAAGATCAAAAGATCACTGGGAAGTTGGAATTGCAAAAAACAAGATTACGTAAAATAAGTGATTATCCAAAATACAAAAATGAAATTGTAATTCTAAAAAAATCAAAAGTATCCGATACCCAAAAAATTGAAGAAGTCCATCACCCGATCAATTCAAACGGTTCTTCGAAGTCAATAATTTCGAAAGCGGTTGCGACAAGAACAAAAATTAAAGCGCTGCCAGGTCCTTTGAAGATGCCACGAGAGTTGAAACCGCTGCTAAGCTCTAAGATTTGCGAAGCTCCTTGCGCAATGGAAATTTGCTGTAAGGACATTTCAGATGAGATCAAAAGTAAGAAGCAGCAGGATAAACGGGATGAGAAATTCTTAAGAAACTTGACAGGGGAACAAGACCCGGATGCTGAGATGAAAACCTGGAGAAGGATACCTGGTTTAGGATCGTTCAAAACCAGCGTCTCGTTTACACAGGACGAGAAGATGGAGATCCTGCGAAATATGTCAGGCGCCGCCAGAAAAAATGACACAAATATTTGCAAGAATTATGAGTGACGTTGTCAAGAAAACTGAGCCCGAATGAATAGATCAGCGGGAGAGACGCAACTTGTGCCCGGAATTCACAATTTTATTCACCGAGAGTCGCAGTAATTATTTATAACACATACCGCGATAACGCACCGATTATCTGAAGAGTTATCAGAAACTTTGTTGCTGAAATATTTTTTATTAACAATTAGGAACACCGTTAGCGCGCGTGTAGTAACTTTATCGATGGATCCAATTCATTCTGTACATTATAATATTATTATCATTATTGCCATTAATATTGTTACCAATAAGCTTCTGAGTTATGATTATTTAGTATATTATCCAGCATTTGCAATTTATCGAATATTATAAATTATCGATAAACTCCGATACATCCATACCGATAAACTCTTACGACTGGGTACCGAAACGGAACTGGCTTATATTGACATAAAGAGATACTTTCCGCTGTTGGATACCGGAAGTTCTCTCGAGCACCTCTAAGACTCACTTTTCCGGTGGTATCAGAGATACCAGCAATTTTTCACATTGAAAAACCAACGCAGCCTATATAGTAGCTGAGAAAATGGTATCGCTGACACGTACCTACCTAGATACAGTATGCACATTTTATGGAAATAACACCGATAGGATTGCATTCTGCGAATGTCACGCGGTTGCAGTTGCAATCTTTCTTTAAAAAATTCTCTTGATTTCGCCACCTTCCGCCGTCTCTACCTTTTGCAGTTTCCGATATTCAAAGTATCACCCTCCTCTTCACGTCGTCTGGGTAGCACGTGAACTTTTCATATTTCAAAGTGACTGAGGCTTCTGTCAAAATTTCCAAAAAATTCAAACTAGTCTTTTCCATTTATTTTCAAATTGCCAAAAGTCTTTGCTGCCGGCGAAAATATTTCGCCGGACGTTATTTTACATTAGCCGTTCAGAGAATCTGCGCCTGGAGCAACGATCGATTAAATACGGTGTATGCGTAATTTTTAAATTACATTTAAAAAATTATAAAAGATGCTTGTCTGTGCAAAAATACGAAGAAGACATCCGTTGGATAACCGGAAGACGTTATATCGTATCAAAGATGGCATCTGACATATAGGGGCTGTATCTTCTGAAATGAAAAACTTTTTTTTTACATCCATTTTTTTAAGCTCGAAGGTGTATGGTAATGAATTAATAATAAAAGATGAATAAGACACGCCTTAATTACGTTCTGGCAGAAACTCTCGAATATCAAACAACGATCAGAATTATTCGTATGGAACTAAAAAATATACAAGATAAGGAAAAGTATCGTATTACGAAAGCCGGACGAGACAAAGAGGATGAAAGACGTTGAAAGAGTCAGATTGAGATGTCTGGGATGGGCGATGACGACGTCGAGATCGAAGAAAAGGAATAAAGAGCATGAAGGACCCGTAAAAGGGCACGTGCAACTATGGACCAGATATCTCGACTCGGACGTTGTACTCCCGTACGTACTACGATACGATACTCGTGGCTACAGTGCCGTACCAACTGCTTCATAAACAAAGAAAAAATTTCTAAGCGGGTCTATTTTATGCACGTATAAAAAAAAATGTCCTATAAAAATAATAATAATTCTCCTACCTTTTTTTTTGTAGTTGAAAATCGTTAAACGTTTTCGAAGATAGAAATATGGGAGAAAACGAAGGCAAGCACGAATGAAGAAACTGAAAGGTATTTAGAGAGACAGATAGAGAAAGGTGGGAGTGTGAGGAGGCTTCTAATCATAAATGATAAAAAAAAAGACGAGTTAGAGCAAAGCGAAGAATTTTACAGGATGGAGAATATGATATGGAAAAGGAAGAAAATAGAATGGAATTGGAATCTAAAGCCGAGGTCACTGTGAAAGCTGGACCATCGCGTCCTCGAACTAGCCCTCCAGTAAAATTACGGCCCTGACAAAACGTTTGGCGCATTTCCAACTGGCGAATCTCGGACTGGCGTACGCGAAATCTCGTTTACTACTCACTGTGCCTTATATTACTATATAAACCTCTACACAAGCATCACCAGTACTGCTTTAGTATTGTAGCCGTGAGGCTATACGTGTCTGCGTGCATTCTGTGTGGTTTTGTAAAAATAGGAAATCTACTGATACGCGGTTAACGGATGAATTTTATTTTCTCCCCTGGACTCACCACTTTTCCTCGGGAATGATCCGTCATATCCATTAACTTCTGTACCCGTAGTGCACGTTCGGTAAAGTAAATGAAAAAAAAAATTAAATTGCAGCAAATATGATCGATCCTTAAAAAAAAAAATACATCAGACTGGTTTTTAACTATAGTCCTATATCATTTTTCATTGAAATTTATATCGTGTGCACTGGCAATGCCCAATATATAGAAAAAAAGTCCAACTATCCAGAGCGACTCGTGAGAGGTATCGGAGTTCGTCGTAAATCAATTTTTACAATAAAAAAAAAAAGAAAAGGCAAAACGACACAAGCGTATACAGATAATACGTGAATATAATGTAACTTCATCTCATGCCCACCAAAAAAGAAAGATGTCATCGATCCCAGTGAGAAAAAAGAGTTGCCTGATATTGACGTTTGAGAAAGGGGAAAAAAAAATTTAGGGTTTACCAGGGGGTTTATAGAAATCGATATGACAACCCTGTCGATGGCGATGGTGCATCGTGAGAAGCTTTCAGTGGTTCTTGAAACGAGACTTGCAAGTACAAGGGCTTTCCTCAAATGCTTTTCGTGCTTTGTTCTTGTCTGGCGAGGTCGACGTTTATACACGACGGCTCACTTTCCAAGGTGGGAAGAAATGGGAGACGCTACCGAGAGGAGGGTTGGTGGTACTTTGATTCGAAAAGCACGTACTTTGAAACACGGGGACACGACGCACACGGGCGCAGATCGAGAAATAGGAAAAGAGAGAGAGAGAGAGAGAGAGAGAGAAAGAGAGAGAGAGAGAGAGAGAGAGAGAAAGTAGTCCATCAAAGTACTTGGGACAGGCAAGTTTACAGCGAACCAAAGAAAGAGAGTGGTCTTGTGAGTGCTCGGCCATTTTTTTTTGTGTATACGCACACTCAGCTTTACTTTTGCTCTCCCTCTCTCTCTCTCTCCCCACTCCTCCCCCTATTCTCTCTGTCGTAGCGACACTTACCAAAGCGAAAATTTTAATGGAGCTTCTCACTGTTAAATTCCACGAAAATCATTCCCCGTCCCCGCAGTCATATTTTATTTGTTTCAATATTTCTCATCTTCGCCTTATCTATTGCTGATTAAAGTTTCTTCATAAACTCATGCCCCAATAATAAATTTCGGTTTAGTCCACTTTTCCACACCCGCCTTTACTTTCCTTTAATTTCAATTTTTCAATCGTTTATTTTAGTACTTTTATTTGCGCTGATATTTTCATACAAATATTGGCTATTTGTATAAGATGCAATTTTTTTTCTTGAAATATTATCATTATAGCTGTGACTTATCAGTCCCTTCGAACAGAATCACTTGTTTGCAAAATATGTAAAGATCATGCTAGACCGTCCGGGCCGGACCTGGACCCGGGGGATTTCAAAGTCAGTAGCCACGCACCACCTCACCAAGGTCTCTTTTTCCGGAATCGACCACGTCACACGGGTTATCACATGACATTCAGCATCCATCGGACTCATGGACCAACTCATCCCTGATGGTTCCGATGAATTCACAGATCCGTGTCGTCCGGCACAGGAGCACAGTGATGATCTCACCACTGGATCCACAGCCTCACCAACAAAAAATTGGTCCAGTCAGTGCGTTTGGTTAAGCACTGACTTCTCCACCTTTGTGGCTTATCACTAATAAAGCCTAAATCACTAATCTAGGCTCCGTGGGCCACAACAATACCAAAGTGACAATCGAATAATATCAATGAATAAGAAAAATATATTTAATATTCGTTACGTTGGTAACACCCTCTAAATACCTTCAGCCATTTATCGTTATTGAGAATTTTCTCATTGAAATTCGTATTCCCACGATAAATTATTTTTCCCCAAACATATCATTTCCACTAGGATTAGGATATCCGCGACGGAGCAGATTACGCGAAATTCCTATTAGCCGTAATGTATTCATCGGAATTGGATTGCGTTTTCTTGATAAGATATTTGCACTCTTAGGGACATGAGAAACGTTTCAGCATTACACGGAGTAAGTCTTAGAGTTTAAGCTATATACATTCAATATTGTATACTATATATATGAAATGATATATCAGGTGTGTGGATATAGAGGTGGGTCTTGATCAGGAGTGCTTTTAGCTCGAGAGCTTTAGTATATCTAGCTATACATATATAGTTTCTATGTCGCTCTGTGCATAAATGAAAGCTAAGGTGAACGCATTTGCTTGAAGATTTCTTGACGCTCGACTGTCAGAAACGAAGTTTTCGAGTGATCCAAGTAAACAGACGGTAAACGAAAAAACAAAAAAAAAAAAATTGTAAGAAAATTATATTTTCTTCTGTCATATAATTTTTTCATATTTTCTTATCAACATTAATAATCTCGTGAAAAACTGGTACCGTTGCTATTTAATTATTTTAGTGATACGACAAAAGATTTAATAATTATCATAATTCATCTTTCTTTGAAAATCATTAAATACCGATCAAGATAATACAATGAAGTAGATTTCAACGTTGTCGCGATAACATCAAATTGCAATTGATTACAACCAACAATGGCTCCCTGCTATAACCACGTACGAGTACAGCTTTTCATAAGCGATATCACCTCTGTGGGTTGCATCGTTATCTCATTAAAACACCGCATGTAAAATATAAACGTTTAAATGAGGCAAACACCAAAGAGAAATAATTTATTTTAATCACGCGACCCTGAAATTAAAATTTTTTTTTTGAAATAAAAAAAAAGTTATAGTTTTATTCGAGTTTTCAGTATTTCATCTTTACACGTGTGTCACCCTGCGCTAGTAAGTTCCTTGCATCATGTTCAGCGGACTTGACAATGTCTCTATCACGAAACTAAAAGAACCTGAAATACGAATCTAAATTGTGATTCAGGTTTTTTTTTAAATTTTTGTCGACGCTTTGAATGGATATTGATTTTACCATTTTTAATACCGCCCAGTACAATTTACCGCACACAAAATCTAGTTAAAAGTACGTGTAATACTTTAAATGCAAATATATCCATTTTACCCTGCAGCCAGCAACGATATTACCTTGATAAGTCTTCCGCGTGGAAACGGCCTCGTACCTTTTATCGTTCAATGAAAATTCTAACGATTTTATTGGGATACAGGTAAACTGATCAATTCTCAAAAAAATTTATTCTTTCATCACAGAGTCAAGAGGATATCTATTTGAAGAAGAAAAAAAAACTATCGTGTATAGGAAACGGTACAATAGTACAATATTCGTCCCTGTGAAAGAATTCAATGATAGGACATCAGACTGTTATGTTAAGTTAAACTAGACTAGGTTAGTCAGCTCACGGATCAGGTAAGGTTTGGTTTGGATGGTTCTAACTCGGTTTGGCGTAATAATTCATCGAAATGTGCGCGCAAGGCAACCTTTGGCTACGGGGGAAATCGTGTCTAGCTGCCAGAGCCAGGAGAAGGTCGTTAAAGTGGCTGTGGAGTGTTAATTTAACCGAGGTTGGGTAAGTAGGCAGGGGATGCTACGGGAAGGATACTTTTAGCTAACTTGGCAACACTGTAATTCTTCCCTGCTGATACTTGCTAATACTATGTAGTTTTCTTCAAATTTTTTTACAATGCTTTTACACGTAAACAAGCACAACATTGATTCTACACAATGAGCGAACAGTTTGAGCTCTGTGTCAGTACGATCATTATGGTAGCATTTAGTGATTAATAAGTTTAACAAGAAACACTGCCAATACTTAGAACTAGCGTAATATCAGCATCATTCAATCATTCGATGTCATTAATAATAGTTAAGGTCTACGGTGCTAAAGATGGTATTTATTTTATGGTAATAAATAATGATGCTGTGTTCATTTATCATGCGCTGCTTATCGATTGGAGCATCAATAAAGACAATAGCACTATTATCATGCCCTGTGAATGCATTTATAAAAATCTTCAAGCTTTCTATAAAAAGGGTTAAAAAAAACGTCCACCACATCTGATTTTTTCAACTGGAATTATTGCATAACTAAGGGTCCATTTAGGGCTAATTTAGGACCCCATGTTTGATTTTAGGGCTAATTTAGGACCCCATGTTTGATTTTAGGGCTAATTTAGGACCCCATGTTTGATTTTAGGGCTTACCCCCTTATGGGGTGGATGATTAGTGGACCCAGCTTGGGCCTCGACTAGGCCCACCACGCTCCTTCTCATTCACCTGTAATGTCCGCGATCACTGTAGGAGCAGTGAAATTTTACAAGTTTGTGTAACTCGCTCGAAAATTTCTTAACTATTTGAAATTTGCAAAATAAAAAATGCAATTTATAAGGATACGACTATCGCGTTAACTGAGCTTTGTACTGTCTCCGTCTTCGTAATTATAAATTATTTACCGTCAACTTCCGGGAGGGGGATGTTCGTATTCTGATTCCACCGTGCAAAACAAATACATTATTAGCCTTAACGAGAGAGTCTCAATTATCGATACGACCGAGGAATTCGGTAATAAATATTTTAATGATCAATTGGGCGACGGGCAAACAGCTTTAAAAATTTTATCAGGATGTTACAGTAATTCCTTCCGCAGAATCAATTGCCGACCGATTGATAAATTACTTTATCGTTTAAACAATCTTCGCGTTAAGCCTGGCGCCATAAAGTCAATATCGTCCAGAAAGTTTATTTCGTTATTACGCGAAAGGAGATTACTTTTATTTGCTGGTTATATTTCATCGCGACACAGTAATCCCGAGCGTGGATATTATTATTATTATTGTTTGCGGATCATTTCTAACTAAGTAACGTACATATAGGGTGGCGAATATTTGTCGTTCGTGCCATGGCTGAAACGTGTACACGTTCATGGTACGAATAAAGGTGACAGAATGACATATGAATAGGGTTTTATTCTCCCCAATCTTGCACCGTGAACACATATGCTCCTCTGGCAATAAGCGGTGACATTGGCGACCCTAGAAAAGGCACCCCAAACATTCCTCAAGGCCATAGTAACGGCTAGTAACAACCCCCCAATGCCTTTTATCCCTATAGAAAAGAACGCTAATGGCTCAGAAATTATTAGACGACTGACAGAAATCTTCCGGCTCCGTCTGTTGTTGTTATTACGGCTGCACTTTTATTGCATAAGAATCGCTTCGCGAGACTCCTGGATATTTAATCCTGTACCTCGAATGCATTTTAACTCGCCGAACGAAATCTGGTAACATTCAACACCCGATGATGTTTATTGATTTTCAATATCGGCCAGTCAGTTTAGTGAATTAAGGCAAGTATTGAATTTGAATAAGCATTCGTTATAACGATTTTAAAAATTTATCCAAATGCAGTCTGATCGAACAGAGTCTATCTACGTGCACCGGGAATGCAATTTCTGGGGAAATTTAGTTCCACTTATGCCATATTGGCGCATATACATATTGGTTCACTCTTGATCAACCAACGGCGGCGTTATTGACTTGCAATTCTCGCGGACCAATTTAATCCGGCATTGTCCACGAGATTACGTGTGTTATCACTAGTTGGTAATCCCCGATTGTTCCATGGGTACCTGCAGTCATATTACTGCGCCCGACCTGTAAGTCGGATGCAATTATCGTACGGGAATCAAAATTTTAGATTTAATTGAAAATGCCTTTAGAAAATTTATACAACGGATCAAGCGATGTTCGTCGGTGCGTGAACGGTTTTAATTTTGATTGATAAAAATTTGATAACATATGGGTATATAGATGCATATGTATATGCAACTAATATACTCACTAATGATTATTTTTATATAAATTCTATATTGTTCGTTACAATAGGCATCCGTATCTCCTGTCGTATATATCGTTATTAATTAAACCAAATAATTACATTTAGATACTCTCGATGACGCAACCGTAATTCTGTGGTCTCGTTATTATTTCGCATATAAAGTGCATTAATAATATCTGATAATGCCACGAATCGTGCAACCGAACGACCGTGACTCTCGGTATCCCAGAAACCAGTTTATGGAACCTTGTTGCAGCAATATTGTATTTCAACAATGGCAGCATGCATTACATTCAATCTCAAGCACTGCGCCCTGACGTAAAATGCATTTCTTTACTTCTTCCTGCATTTCTCGAATTCACGTTGCATTACATAATACGAGATGCATTCACAGCGAAGCTTACGAGCAGCGTAAACTCTTTCAGTGAAATTCAATCTTTTTGCTGCGGCATTAAACATCCTCCAGTTTACCCAGTTGCTTTCTTTCTTGCACTCCGTAGCGTCATTGTACATGCCTGGTCTGATGCGCCTGAGTTCAAATTAAAAAATACTACTGTCAGACCGCGCTGATATACTGATCGATTAACAAATTCACCAAACTGGCCATATCGATTGATTTTCAATAGTCCCTAGCACGTGGTATCTCGGAAACAAAAAATTTCACATGAATCGATCTGTATGCTTTGTTATTAGGCAAACCCTCGTGCATATCTTCTGAAAGCATATAAACTTTCACTGATACTTTCTCTAAAGCTAAAAAATTCTAATTATTTCCTGTAAAAGTGTCTAATTATTGTATACAATCTATTAAGAATAAAATATCGATATTACGTACATTGACTATAAGAATAAAGCGTCGAAGCCATAATGAATTATTTTATCACCCGCTTATCAGTGCACAACTGCAATTTGGCTCATTATCGTTACACTGCATTCCACTGCATCGAACTGTAGATCGAATGAAGTGAAAAAAGGGATTTAAGATCAGACTGACAATGCCGTCGTTGGACACACTAATTTTCCATCGATGATACACAGTTGCGATTTTTCCAGATCTAACTTGGACGATGCACATAAGTGCAACGATGCATCGTCAAGTATGCACAGGGCGAGTGCATTTTGTACGAAAACAATTTTAAACCAAGATTCTTGTCGTCCTTCGGTGAAAGATACTGCAGCTGCCATCTGTTGGTCGATATAATTTTCCCTTACGTACTCGAATGAAAATGCACTTTTTACAGATTGCACACAAGTGCATCAATGGCACTTGCGTATCGTTCAGAATCGTGGCAGCTGCGCTCTCGATGCACGAGAAAGTTCAGTGCAAACCCTCGGGGGGGTGGGGGGGGGGGGGGTTAATGCGATACTATGGGGTTTGTTATACCGATCCACATGGCAGACCCCACCCCATGACCAAACCCCCTACCTATTTTTAAACCCATGCCCATTTCCACTTATGGGCATATATGTACAATCAAGCTCTCGGAAATACACGAAAAGCCACTATAACACTACATGCTGTAATGAGACTTCACTGCCGCGTGAAATACCATAACGAATGATCCGGACTGGCTGACGATAATTAACTGTTTTATAATTACTATTCCCTTCAAATAGGAACCATTGTCATTCATTTTTCTTTAATGTTTAATAAAGCCATACCCTAGTAGTTTTAGTTAAGGGTCAAACTTAGGGTCAACGTCAACTTACCATTTATTCACAGACTCTCGGTTCGCCAATATGGGTGAATTCGTGGGGCCATAATTTGCCAATCGATCTTTGGGTTTGCCAATGTTAAACCGATCATCCGACCACCATTGACCAGCCAGTCATTGGTTTGCCAATATAGCCAAACCTCAGCATCTGTCCCTTTGGACCATGTCTGAACTCAATCGCAGTCCGATTCCACATATCAGTCTCCGTCTTCACGAAAGTGTCGTACGAATGGGTAACGGGAACCCCGTGTCTTATTTACGTACCTAAGCCAACCTCTACTCTCTTGATTAGCAAAATCAGAAAGCGAGTCTAGTCCAGCTGCTACGTGAAATTCTCGTAAGACACTTTTTGTAATTGCTCACGAAAAGTCTAATTGATCATGTAGAGGCTGATGAAAAAATTGGTGCACCTCTTATTAAATTCTTATCTACAGCCCTGCAGAAGAATTTTCACTGGTCGAAAATAATCTCGTGATCTTCGTACAGAAAGTGAAATTTTTTATCAGGGACTCAGGTTCGAACGTACAAATCTAACATTAGATCAAACGCTGGGTTTGCATTGAAGAGCAATCCCTGGCTTAGACAGGAATCCAAGAATGGGCTTATATCGAAGACCAATTCTCGGCCTCAACACCGAACCCAATCCAGGGTAGAAATTGAGGTCGCTAATCCAACTGATCCACCAGTGACTAGCTGACTTAGCTAACAATAGCTACCACGAAAATATAGGAATTTTTCTTCAAAATTATTTTCAGACCTTTCCCTACTGAGCCAAAGTATTTTTTATAAATGGTGGCAATACACATATAACTGCATCTCAAAGTGAAACTAAACGCAAAGAATGACGCTTAATACCATATACCTCCCCCTCGATTCTTCTTTGCAATTTATAACCTGTACCAATTTCTTTTTAGCTCTTTTATACCAAGCTTTTTTTTTTTCTTCTTTTTTTCGTAGACTCACTCGACCAAGTTAACGAGCCAATATACCAGACCGTGAGTGGGAGAGAGAAGAATGACATGTCTCACAGGAATTGACGTCTCGGTTCCCTCTAGTGTAGAATATTAGAGCGAAAAAAGATCGTGGAAAATGGATTCGGTCTCCCTGAAAGCCTTAGGAAAAGCCCTATGGGTCCTTACGAGTCCTGTAGGACCCTATCAACTTGTTACGAGTCCTAGCGCATCCCTTTTACTCTCTCGCGCTCTCCTATCTTCCAGAGCCACTAGGATCGCCGTTCCCCTCCAGTCTTATGTACCTACGGCATCTCTTCCCCTCTCGTTCTCTATGTAGTTACCACCACCCTCGAGTTGTGTGTTAGCCGACCCCTAGAAACACACGGGAGGCTCGTGAAATATGTTTAATCTACCGAAAGATATTAGGTTTGCTCTTGGATTAGGGTTCTTGCCGTGCAGACCACTTTTCGTTCCAGCCTAACCTCACGAGGGACGATGATAATTATCATACAGTTTTGTTCTCTGTGTACGCGTGTATAAGGATGCGAAGGATCGATAAAATTTTCGAGGGACTTTTAAATCTTTTTACGTCTAGGTACACGATAAGGACAGGTTAATTTTTATCTATTATTCGAATGGAGATTTCGTATGATATTCAATGACCCACGCGAGTACAGTAATTTTGACGATTAATGATGCAATCATTAATTACGCAGAGATATTAAATTTTTTTACATGAAATTTTAAAACTTTTCACCGACTCCACGTTACTTCACATATATATCAGCGAGAGTTAATATAATCCCATCGAACTCTATGGCACCTGTCAGATTACTATAGCGAAGGAGTTAATTTGGTTATTAATTTTATCAAAATTAATGTCTGCTATCCAGTCGTACTGCACGTATTCGTTGATTAAATATATCGACTTTTATTGATTTGATCTGAATAATTTTTCAGTTTAGTATTTTTTCTGCGTCTCTCCCAAGTATTTATTGATTTTCAGTTAAGCACGTGCATACGTGGTATAAAATAATATGAACAAAATTTGAGTCAGCAATCTTTTCTTTTTTTTTTTTTACAATATAACCTTATGGCTCTTTTCGCAACGTAATTCATAGTTATGGGCTGTTACTTACCCAAACTTTGGTTATGACTGTCAAACATAATTTTCTCCACTCACCTGAAATATCAAAGAACAGAAATAACTTTTTATGCTTCACACGGTTTATCAACGAACTGACAAAGGAGGTAAGTTAAAAAAGAGTCTTTTCGAAAAAAAAAAAACACATTCACTTCAAAATCACAATTCCCTATTTTAACTAACGTAAGTGCCGAATGACGATAAGCCGATCGAATTGTATATATTAAAATGCCTATTTCGAAAAGTCTTCTTAAGCTTTGGTAAACCCTGAAATTTCTCCCCGTCTCAAACCTGATAACCTGATAACCTGAATGGCCCCCATAAGCGCGGTATACGCGTATTCGTTTTATCGGGTGACAGAATCTTGTGATCCGCTTTCGAATTTTACAAAAGCCTCCAGAACGAAAATTTCATTAATACAGTTTAGCTGTATAAATATATAACAAATATAAACCTAGGTTTACATTAATCGGCTTAAAAAATCATTTCGGACCGAATTCCAGTTCGAGAAGTAAACAATGCAAACCTGAATATTTCCATTAACGTACTTCGGGTGTATTTTTATTTTTCACATTCTAAATTTATCATTCGACTGAACGCGTTATGTCGATAAATGAAAAAGTTAACGCGCATCGGGCATATGAATGGCTATAGAAAATGAGGACGATACGAAATTTCAAGAGAAAAAGAAAATAAGAGAGTACGTTATCGATAACGCTGAAACGATTATACGAAGCGATTCCCCTAGTGGAGAATCTTATATATGTATATATACATATATACACACACGTATTCACATATTTACAAGGGAATCGTCCACGTGTCTACGTATAATCCAATTCCCATCTCGTAGTGCAATAATGCAATTCCATTTACCCGGAGAAAATACGTACAGCACTTTCTTTATGCAAGAAATTTGAATTTCCCCAAGAACTTCCGGAGGATTCGTTTCTTTAATTTTTTTTTTCTCTTTGCACTTCTTTTCTTTTCTTTCCTTCTCATTCGTGCCCGGTTCTCTCGTGTCGCCTCGTAAAAAGTTTGATTAACAGAAGCGCGTTACGCGATCGGACACGACTCGGTCCACGACGTACAGAGATGAAAAAAAAAAAAAAACTTTATGAAGACACAACGCAGAATAGCAGATAAATAATCTTATGCATTTACGATAAAGAAAACAGAGAAATTTCTTTGCTACCAAAAGTACAGTCATTATTGGACAATTTCCAGCAAACGGATCCCTATACTTAGGAGCTTGTTAAACTTTAGACTCCACTTGCAAGAGACAGTTTGATGCAATTGCTGAGTAACTTTTGCCTCTGTTCGAAGTAGCAGTTTACCTTTAGCATTATTTTTTTTATTCGAATTTTCCGCCAAAAGAGTAAAGAAAAAAACCAGAGCAACGTCACTAGGACGAAAAATAATTTTTATTATTTTTTCAAAATTTTACATCTTTCGTTTTTATAAAGAAAAACGCGAAATGCACTGTACGTTATTTTTAAACACCGCTTATGTGTAAAACCCGAATTTTCGCTTCGATTTGCATTCCTATGTCTTTCAGCTCATAAACTCCCTAAACCACACACGGTTATTTTGACATTAACACAAACGCTCGTTCTTACTACTTTTCCAAGTAGTACAGCTCCACGGTAACGCCTGACATAACGTGAGAATACCGAATTAATTTAAGAGCAATTGCGTTACTGAAATTACAAAACGTACAAGCCGTTGCTGCTAATTGTCAATGAGAGCGTCAGCAACGAGACTTTTATTATTATCAGAAACGTTTACGTACTTTATTGGCAGCACTTCGATTGCACATAATTGGCAATCGCTGTCTGACCATCGAGTCGTTGCTTCTACTTGAGACAGGTAATTTTACAAAATCAACTAACGAGAGAGGAGCATCGTTAACAATTTCACAAAACTTCCGTCGCTAATTACGAGAAAACTACTAATTGACTTTCCATCGAGTCTTGTTAAAATGTAATTAGTCGCTGGTACATATGGTTTTCCGTTAAAGAGTCGCACGCTGAAATTTACATTAGACCTCGTACTTTTTTTCTTTGCCACTCTATACAATTCGTACAGACTGCAAGTGACAGTTCAATATTTCGGGCTTTGATAACAAAAAAAAATTTATTTACAGTCACAATCGCAGATTTAAGTATGAATTTTATTATATATTTGTATCGGCACTTCAGTCATACGAGCAACCGTATGTTACCCCTTTTCCATAATCTATAAATTCATATAGATCGTCTACGAATAATCGATTTACTATTAATACTTTTGCCTTGCAATCATAATTATCAGATAAAGATTTCTTATGGCTTGAATAGGTCGGGCGTCGTCACCCTTACAAGCTCTTGATTATCAACCCTGTATTGATCGCGCGACGTCATAACGTCGCTGTGTCTCAAATTCATTGAGAATCCACAAACAGCGTATCATTTATTGGACACCTTATATAGATGACGGTTCCCAATCAAAGATCCACAAGCCCAATCGACATGATTCTCGAAAACAGACACACGGTATAGCTATCTGCCAATCAATCAGGGCTTTTCTAAACACTGTGTTAATTATCTGTTTCCCGTGTAGCTGGAGTCTCTACAAGAGACTTCCTATGGTCCATTGTGGTTTACCATATTGTTATCAGATAAAACTGCACTATAAAAGTATCCTATTGCCAATGCATCTACTGCAGCAGCCGCATACAGTATTAGAGTACCTATACAGTGAGCTCGGTGAACAAAAGACGGCTGATCTGTACTAGAACGAAGCGAGGCTCACCTTTGAATCGACCTAATTACACCGTAACAATTGCATCGTGCCGATAGGAGCCTGATTCGATAATTCGTTGCACCGATGCACTTGTGGACTTTTGAACCGCAAATATTATTCCGCCAATGATAATTGCACCAATTGCACCGACCGTCACCGATGCGTCCGCAGAGGGAAATTGAAGACGAACAGAGGGCGCGACAATCAAGCGAGCCTCGGCGTCTGGCAGACGGTAGACGAGCCAAGGAGATAACCAGGACGTCGTGTGCAGCATTTGACATTTTTATAGTTGCAGCTGCATTAGGTGCATCAACGTATATCTTAGCTTGCGCAACGGCCACGACCATTAACGGATTCAGCCAAAAGTACTTTATCGTTACGTAAATGCAAGGGGGGCCTCGGTGCAATGTCCCGCGATTTCGTACTCTTGGATGCGTATCCGGTGCCGAGTGCATTATATACGTTAGGACTGGAAATTATTGTGCAATAAAGCAGAGCGAGTGCACTCGAGTATCGATTAAATGCTGTTTCACGAGTATAAATGAAATTTATTTCTTCAATTTTTAACAACAGACACACTTAACCTTATCGGACCTTTGGCTGCGCTTCGTGCCGGGATAAATTATTTAATACGTAAAGGAGCCATCGGGACGATTTTCTTTTTTGGATTCTGTCACAAGGTTACCTTTATTTTGCATACCGTGTATCTACGCTGATGAAATTAACCCTTTGCAGTCCGTTATCTCCTTTGAGGAGACATTGTAATTCTAGCGTATCACTAGGACGACTCCTTGGAGGGGACATTAAAATTTATTAGTGATTACGGGCAATCAACTTATTCCAGCAGACTTTTTGAGAAACGCGTTTTTCAATGAAGTTTTCTGTTGAAATGGCACAAGACATCAAATGAAAATATAGTACAGTTACTAAGATATGTGCAATGTGCAAAAATTAAGCCTGCAATGCATATTGGAAAGTATTTCAAAATTTATGATACTGCAAAAAATGATAAGAAATTAAATAATTATTTTTTTGCAAATATATGTTTCCATGTCTAGAAATTCAGATAAATTCAATATCATTATAATACCCTGCTTGGTTCCAAAATTATATTATGTAACACGAGGGTTCGTAAATGCACGTTTTTACAGCAAAGGGTTAAATGATTAATTCTAGAAGTAAAAGAAATGATTTTTCATCTGACCGTTTCTATCCGGCTATGGCAGCGCTAATCTATTGCTCCATTAAAACAGAGCAAAAAAAAATGTCTAAATTATTAACAGCAGCGAAAGTATGGGGGGGGGGGGGGGGAGATAGTAATTTGGTAGCCGTTGCGCAATAGGGATTGCTAAATATTTAATAAGATTCGAAGTATCCCGTTACCGTAATGAAAGGTGGCGAACGGTCGGTATGAAAATGCAAAAGCATCGAATTTCCACGAAAGACTGCGCTGACAATAATGCTGATGAAATTCGCGAATTTTTATAACAGAACGCAAACTACTTGCCATTAAGTGAACAAAAAGGTATCGCGTAGAGAAATAAAAAGAAATAATACGTTTCATTGTAATCGTAATCGAGTCTCGAAATTGCCAACGTTACAGCAATGAAACGTGGAAGATGAATTTCTCACTGTCGGGAAAGCACATAATAATTTTTCATCAACCAACCCGAGATGCACCGAGTGCAATTTCGAGCTTTACTCAAAATTTTTTTTTTTAATTGTATGATACATCGAACCTATGCATAACGAATATGTTTTTTGGTTTTAAAATGGTGTATAAAATAAATGAATGAAAGTAAATTAAAACTATGCTTTATTTTGAAACGACTATCCGGTATCGCGATATCAACATTTTGGCAATATACAAATATTTGTTCTCAGATATATTTTTTCTACCCTCCTTTTTCCCTTCGAAGTCATTTTTCGCTTTGTATACTGAAACGCAGTTGCAGTAACTAGAGCACGCGTCATTACATATGCAATTACTTGACAATTATTTGAATTGCATATAGATGAAATCGCCAGAGGCGACGCTCCCGTTTATTGACCACGTATTTTGAACCTACACCGCGGTGAACGTGGATCGCGCGAATCAGATTTCCTTAATCTCATTTAACTTGGTTTGTTCAAATTTATTTTCATATCCTCGTATTTACTGACCACAAGTTTCGGTCTTTTTTGCTATAGAATTTTATCTATTCGTCGGCTCTCGATCTTAACTGATTTTACGTATAGGACGACCACAGGTATCTTTGTAGTTGGCAAAGAAAAAGTATCAAACTAGTAAGAAATTGGTAAATAGGAAGTCTTAAAATCCTTTCGTTAGATTTTTTTGGTTTTGAAAATTACTTGGAATTTTTTTTTTTCTATTCATCAAGTCTAATGACATTATTTACGAACAAATATTAATTAGAATCAATTTCACGGCACTTTTATACTATATGAAAGATAATACCCATGAGAAACATGTTGTTCTAGCGAATAGTCCGTGTTTACTGAATTAATATATTGATTAGGAATTGCCTATTTCATGCGATACGTATTGCCGGCTGTGCTGTTAATATTTAGAAATAAATTACGGTTTGTAGAACTTGATCGTGCTGCCAATGTAATAAAAAGAAAATACGATGATTTACGTTATATCGATCGTTTTAGTAATCATCGTCAGTTAATTTATCTGTATTAATTGATAACAAAATACAATTATCAAGTTTCGAAGACAAGTACAACAATTTTTCTCTGGTTATAACAGGGACGTAGAAAATTATTAATATTTACCTTGCTTCAACAGTGATTTAATTAATTAAATTTTACTTTTCTGTAAAATTATATTAAAAAATTATCAATTAACTCACTGTTAATTAATTGATTTTTAACTTATAAATTTATCTATTACAGTCTGCAACATAATTTCACTGCTCGCATTAGATATAAAAGTTTTCTAAAAATACATTTTCTTATCAATCAATACAGATACATTATCTGACGATGACTAACAAAGTGATCGAAACGTCGCAAATTAACTCACGTTTAATTAACTGCGAGCTACGTCACTGCAATCGACTTCAAACGAAACTACGCTGCTATATCATACGAACGAAAATTACGTCACTACAATTGACTAATTAATCGTAAATTAGTAAAAGCAACGGGAAGTAATTATATAAAAATACAAACACGAATTTTAAAGAGTAATTATTTAATTTTCAGTAAAAGAAAAAATGTCACATATGAAAATTAGCTCGCCGCAATAAACTACAAACGATTGTCTAAATAAACACGCTGTTAAAATTGAGTGCCGTAAGATTCGGTGAATGAACATTTTTTGAAATTTTGAAACTTTTTTCCGACGCTACCGCAAACAAAATAACATTTACTATAAGTAACTACGTACCAAAATCTTGAATCGAAAAAAAAAAAAATTAAATTTCTGTAACTCGTGTGCCAAGTTCACATAGCCAAACATCCCGATGTGTCCGAACGAAGCCCACACGTATACATATATATACATGTATATACGGTATATCATTAATGTACATAATATAAAAAAAAATGTCATCTATATACTTTGTGACAAGTATTTCGAAACTCAGAAAAAGTTCAATATGAATTTTCGATAACGCTATAATATTTATTCTGAACGTCGCCTCCATTTAATATTTTTCGTAACGTGACTCCCGTAATTACCATTTCACATGCAACAGCCCATGGAAAGCCATTTGCCTCCCATAAATGTCAAGCGCACGACACTTCGAAGGACGATATTTCAGAATCCGCGTCAACCATTCAGAAGTGACGTCTGTCGACGTCAATTAATCATAAAAATCAGGCAGAAAGAAAACGCGCATGATAAATTGCATTCTCATGGCCTGTTCAGAGAAATTACCCAGGACACGCTAGCCAAGAAAATGAAATTAAAAAAAAAAAAAAAATACCCTTTTCATACCGTCACCCTAGTAAAGTTCGGAGTACCATTTTTTCCCCCATTTCCTTAAAGCCGCACGTAACATTATTTAACAGTCGACATTAGAATATCGATTAAATCGAATCTCTTGCAATCGATCACCCAATCTACGCCAAGTTAAACCCACGTAACCCCGAGTCGCCCACGCGATTTAAATACGTGAAAATGATTTTCGAAAATAAAAAGAATTTCCTTTCCTTCGCTTCCATTCCAGTCGTATTATCATCCATTGTACTGAATCAGATGAGACGAAGCTATAAGCGATCACGTGCTATCAACGTTATCACAGCATTTAGATTTCGCCTGCATAAAGGATATATAGGTCGGCTTGACATTTCTATAAATCATACAGATTCCAGAGAGGCGCATCAATGGGGCGGAGGGGGAAAGTAAATGTCATCGAACGCACTATAGGGCTCGCTGCATAATGCAATTGTCGTTGACGGTGCAATGCATTAAATTCTAATTTACATTGGCAATATCCATGGCAGCCTGCGACAGTGCTGCCATAACGGAGGAAATGGTAACTGGATGCTTGCAAATAGGTCTATGCTATACCTATATGTATTCTATGCCCTATGTCCTGTACATTAGTATGGGACATACTATTGTACCGACTCCGCCTATCCTAGGTTCATGCTATTGTATAAATTGTATATTGTGTGCATATACTTGTGTACACTAGGCACCCATTTGGTATATAAGAATGTGTATATCCTGTAACCGTATATACCGTGTACAGTACGTTGTAAGATGACTGTATGACCTTATGCAACGTGGATATAGGATAATATTAAAATCTCAGTTCTGAATCCTTTAATTTGTTTTCCGCATGACTGTACCATATGCGTTTTACGTGTTTTACGAGTTTGGTTGAATTGTATTTAAGTGACTGTAATTGTACAACAATACGAATTTACTTGAATAACGTGAAATTTATTTTATGAGGTAACCCATTCGACAGGGTTGAATTTTTGTAAAATTCGTAACTTTTTGGAAAATCTGTATTCGAAATTTTCTTTTACAAGCACAACGGACTACGTGTTGTATTTACGTATTGAATTGTACGGAAGGCATTTTGTTATTCGGAACTTGTTTGGATAAAGGATAAGTAAAAAAAAAAATGTATGTATATACATAAATAGGTGCACACGTATATATGCTATATATTATAAAAAGTGCCGGATTGCCAGAAAACTTTTCCATTGACCTAAGTAAGCTTTTAGTTTCCTGGCTTCCTCGTGGCTTTTACTTTTTTTTTTTTTTTTTGAAATATCTTTCTTTTTTTTTTTCTTTCTCTAACGAAATCTTGTAAAAGTAAGGAAAACTTTTCTAACGCGCGCATATATATATGTATATATACACGCGTAACATACTCATGGGGATATCCATAAAAGTATACGAATTCGTATCGGCGAATTTTCACGTAGCGATTTTCCGATATGCCGACGCCGAGAGCGTCGTTCTCGTTCACGACCCTCGTAAAAGACGCTCGGCTATGGGAAAACGGGCGTTGGCTTCTCGATGCGGTAACTGGACGAAATTGCGTGTTGGCAAAAATACCTAAGAAAATTGGAAAGTCTAGAAATTTTCGTTTTATTCTTGCGCGTTATCTCTTTTCTTTTTTCATCCTCGTAGCACATTTATTGTTATTTGTCTTTTGGAAACTTCCCAAAAAAAAAAAAAAAAAAAATGTTCTCATGAAATTCGACGTTAAGTAATAAATATTTTTCATTCATTCATTAAACAAAATTTTTATTATCCTCAAATTATATCCTTATCAATCGTAATTTTTACATTAGCAATCAATAAATAATATCAGAAGGAAATTCGTGTAAAGAAAATCTAATCACAAAAATGATAAGCCCAAGTTTCTTTATCGTTGATAAGATTATTGAGTCTGATTTTATTTTACATGGGAAGTACATCAATGACATTTATTGCCAAAATCTCTTATCAACGACAAGATAACATCCAGGGCTGAGACCTCTTCGCGTGTCTTCATTTCGTGTGATCTGATTTCATTGTGATAGGTCAGACGCGAGCATTAAGAAAGGTTGACGTCTAAACGCCATAACAGGGCTACCTGTTGATCCCGGGTAATCGAGACCGCCAGGTAAAACGAAGTTACCTTACGTGGCTCCCACTGCTTTCAACCAAGTATCCTTTTATATTCGCGTCAAGAGATGCTAAACGAATTAAGAGTTCAAAGGTCATCGATCATCCTCTGAAAGGTTCGCGGCATCGATTCCAACTGAATGTTTGTCCTCGGCTCTTCAATCTATTTTTCCTCTTCCTTATCAATGCCTAATAACATTCGACGGGATCTTCATTGATTAATATTTATTATTAATTTTCCTTATTAAAAGTCAAAGACCCAATAGGACTTTGATTGTTCGTAAATTTTTCGCAAAAAATTTTTTGACAATCGTCTAAGACAACACTTTATCATTGAACGATCGTCACATATAATTACAGCATAAAATAGTCACATTGGATAACCCTGTAAAATTTTCAATTCCTCTTTCATCCCCGTGCAATTTACAAAGACGTTTGACAAATTTTCGCAAAACATTTTCGCGTCTGTCAAATTCTGGTAAAAATTAATGTTTATTGCTAGAACAGTGGGGAGCTAGTTGGCCATGGAGACTTGCGATGTAGTCGGTAGTCGCAACAAGCCGAGTCCACGATAAATCGCGAACAAAGGCAGGGCTGTGTATGGGGGGTGCTTAACGCGCACAATGAATCACGAACAAAGGAGAACACGGTATAACGTGTTCAACAACTTTTCGCAGTGCCGTAGCAATGTGAATCCGACCGGAGGTTTGACTATGAGTCCCTTGCCAAAATTCGCGATATACCATGTAAACTATCTTCTGTAAGTGCTGGCCGAACAAAGTGTCTTTTCATTTGAGACAGATCGGTTTTTAGACGCGACAGAAAGAGATACGGTGGTTCTGAAGGGGGGGAAAGGGGGGGGGGGGGATTTTCAAAAAAGTTTACAACTCCCGTTAAATTTGACGCTCACTGTACAAATATACATAAAATTTGATCGATTGATTTCGAATGATCGACACCACCATAACATTACGATCCATGGGCAGTTAATTTTTTCAAAATACGAATCATCTCAATATTTTTAAATATTCCCGCCAATCCTGCTAATTTATAATTCGATCGCGAAAACGAGTCACCGATCCGTACAAAATTTCAGTTTCCGAACAAATTGATCTGAATTCGCATGCGAAGCCGCGACTGCAATTCCCAATTCCGTTGGCCGTTAATGTCAGCCAAAACGAGCATGGCTGGGCCCTTAATACGAATTGATCGGCATTAAGGCAGTATATCATGCGAGCTTTAAATAATTACTGCAGCGGTAATGGAGGCCTAGTTTGCAAAGAGCAATTAGAGAAAACTTATTCCAAGCGACGTACGATTCGGTTGGTAATTAAATAGCTTATCCCAGAGTCGATAAATGTCATTGCTTTAACTTTTTACCTGTGCACCGTACCCGGTACTATTTTTTTTTTTTTTTAGTTCAGTCGTACGAATCGTTGGGACGATTCTAGTTGAGCTTTTTCGGACTTAAGATTGGCACAAATTTTTTTTTATATATTTGCACAGTTCATACCGATCATTCAATGAAAATTAAGGGAATGAATGTCGCCCGTGCAGCTATTACAAATCGAAAGGAACATCTGCAGATTGATTGTCATATAGTAAATCCTCAGGGATACCGGATCGATATCACTAATACGTAAGGGTTGCCCATTATCAGCCAAGTGCAACGTCACGAAGGACTAATTCGCCACCGTCAACACTGTGCACATGATATTCCGTCAGGACTGTACTGACGAGAGGAGCGCCCCCCCCCCCCCCCTTCAAAAAGTTATCGACGTCATGCCGCCAGCCCAATTTCAAATGAATGAATGACCATTCTTGGGATTGGGGCTGCCCCGAAATTGATTACCGTGTCAGAAATAGGATTATGTTCATAATCCGCAGAACATAATACGTCCCTTTTCCAAGCTCCCTTTGTTCTACAGTAGCAATTTTAAAATGTGGATACGAGGAGTTAATATCGCGCGAATAAAGATTATAGACCTCGGAGCCATCGTCAGGCAGGATACCGAAAGCAAAGATCTTATTGTTAAGGGAGAAACAATAACGGATGTATTGATAAGACAGATTTGAACTTAAGGGGGACTACTTTGACCGTACCTCGGAGGTTCATTACTTTTGGGACACCCCATATATAATATTAGAATGTCTTAGGTGTTATCAATTTATTTGATTAATCTCGAGATTAAGATCAAGACTGAAAAAGGGCGAAAGGCATAGAAAGGTGAAGGTAGGAGATGGAATTGGAATTTTAGGACACCCTGTATACAATACTAGAATGATATTTTCAATCAAAAAAATTATTCCTCACGTGTTATCAATTTATTTCATTAATCTCAAGACTGAGAAAGGCGAACTAAACGAACAAAAAAAAGGCATAGAAAGGTGAAAGCAGGAGATGGAATTGGATTTTTGGGACACCCTGTATACAATACTAGAATGATATTTTCAATCAAAAAAAAAAATTATTCCTCACGTGTCATCAATTTATTTCATTAATCTCGAGACTGAAAAAGGCGAACTAAACGAATGAAAGAAAAGCCATAGAAAGGTGAATGTAGGCGATGGAATTGGATTTTTGGGACACCCTGTATACAATACTAGAATGATATCTTCAATCAAAAAAAAATTATTTCTCACGTGTCATCAATTTATTTCATAAAGAAGAAGGCAAATTAAACGAATGAAAGAAAAGCATAGAGAGTTAATGACAGGGAATGTAGTTTGGCTGAAAATTCCGTGAACAGTAAATGAAAAATGCTCTTTCCGTAATGGCGCGTACGACGTTCGCTCCTCACCGACGGTAGGAAACAGGGCCCGTTTCCAAGTGCGCCCCAGGCGATTCGCAAACGCTGAATTTTCCAGTTGATCAGTCATTTTCGATGGCTTATTTTTTCAATGGTTCCAGCACCTTTTTCTCTAGCCCATTTCCTTTTTTCCCTTTTTTATTTTCACTTCTTTTCCCCTCTCACACCCCTCCCCCCACCCCCGCCGCCCCTGCCCTTACGTCTCTTGACATCTTTTTCCTTTTTACATCTAACCCGTCCTACTTCATGAATATCCTAGAGATACGTAAATAAGTCGGCAAGTGTATAATTTGATGGTCTAGTATCCTACACGCATGTCTACAACGTTGCCAATTGATTTCTATGTGACGTCATGTCGAAAGAAAAGATAATACTTTGGTATACAAGCGAGAAATTTTACGATATGCGAAATACGGCCGAAGAGCCCAAGGATAACGATTACATAATAAAAGTGTTAAGATGAATTCACTATATCAAATTTCTCCCATCGTCCAATAGAAACTTTCAACGTCGAAGCTACTCTTGTCCCGTTATCTTCGACGTCGTCGACGTTTTTTTTTTTCTCTTAACAAACACATCAAATTTCGTATATCAAATTTCATCTTCCTTTCCTCCACAAGGACTAAGTTTTGAAAATTTTTGAAATATCATTGCGTCTCACCATTATCGATCTTTTTTTTTAGACTCGAGAAGAAAAAAAGTTAATTCCTGGGGAACTTGTTTCGCAGCGTCGTGCCACTTTAGGCGTGACACACGTAATTCAGCAATCGTGTTCGAGATCCTCGTTTTCGCGTGCAAAATCATTGTTCACCAATCATCATTAGAAATGTCGGTTCGAGTACGGCGCTGTCCGAAATATCGGGCACAAAGCCCGCATGCCCGGAATTAATGGATATGCCCGTTAAAGCCGTGTAGTGCCAGAGGAATAGCACGAAGTGTCCCTAGGAATCTCGTCAAAGCTAAAAATCCATAGTGATTTATTTATTAAATTTTTCTCGTCCGTTCGTTCCCTCTCATTCCCGCTGATAAAAAAAAAAAAAAAATAAAATACTATTGCATATCGAACCTGGAACAGTAATGAAAAGGCAGTAGGTGACGTTAATTTAACTCGACTGAAATTGAATTGGAATGAAAATTAAATGGTAACCAATGAAAAAAAAAAAAAAATTTAACTGTGAATTAAACCAGACACTTTGCGTTATATCATGTTACTTTACGTTGCCTAGGGACTTTTTGTATAATTACTAATTAAAAGCGACCCGTAATTATCGTCATGTTACAAACCAACCATACCTATCCAACTACCGACCGCACATTACGACGCAAATCGAATTTGTGGCCCGGCTGGAAGATAGTTTAAGCGAATTTTTCCAATTTAAGAAGCGTCGCGCAAGCAGTTTCGCGTGATCAAGGGTAAGCGACGGTGGCGACGGTGGCGACGCTGGCGACGCTGGCGGCGAAGCGGTAAACTATAACGACGAAGACAAAGAACGCGTCATATTTTCCTACAGCAACAAGGACAG
The DNA here is from genome assembly GCA_031762395.1 of Calameuta pygmaea. Lineage (NCBI taxonomy): Eukaryota > Metazoa > Arthropoda > Insecta > Hymenoptera > Cephidae > Calameuta > Calameuta pygmaea. The sequence continues at coordinate 119,764 of JASANN010000385.1, read as the reverse complement.
GATATAGCATAATAGAAATGGCAGAAGGAGAAAAGCGATAATACGAGAAAGTGAGAAACGACGGAAGACAAAGCGGAAGCTGAGGAGAGCATGAAAAAGAAATAACGTGGAACAACGTAACTATCGTATATTATATTTACGGAATTTCGAAAAATTGCCTTAGAAATATATATATATACACACGGTACCCACAACCAAGTACCGATGCAGTATTTCCGCAAGGAGCAGACACGAAATGAAGCAAAGTGGTATTTTCCGGCTGGACGACGGCGAAATTCGATTTCAGGTCTTTCGGTAGTCGGGCACGAGTGCGTTTACGAGATTTCACTGACGCGAGGAACTCTTTGCTCCGTTCTTTGAATTCCGGAAAAATTCAATGAAAAACATTTGAAAAAATATTTCGACGATCACGCAGCACTCAGTTACTGTTATTTACCATAATTTGAGGGACTCTAGTATCCTTAGTAATACGAAGAAGCTACAAGTAACGGATTGCTAAAACTTTGAATACAGACACAATCCCATGCATAAGGCATATACGCCGAGGGTATATATATATATATGCCTGGAAAACCGAAGAAAACAAGTTTCCGTTGACTTTAAACGAGAATCCCACGCGCCACCGGGAATATTCAGAGGAGCGAGTCAAGACAATATGCAGGCCCGAGGAGACTGCTGAATGCGTGTATGGACAGTTGAAATATATATATATATATATATATATATATATATATATATATATGTACATAATGTATTCAAAAAGCTACAGTCAGAGAAAATCGTATTTATACGTTAATGAAGTTGCGAGCTTTTCCTCTTTAACGGAAACGCCCATAGTAGAAGCTGAGCTTCGACAGTAATGCCAAGAGATAAGAGAGGACGTTGCTAGAGAGTCGCAGAAATATTAATAATTAAAAGTCGACCTTTCCTTTTCGACTCTTAAAAAGTCACTGTCCACGATATTTTCGTTCGCGGTCGATAAATTAAGAACGGGAAAGTCTGATAAAAATTTAATAAAAATTTTGAATTTTAGTTCTCGCAATTATCTGACACAGATAAGAAACACCAATTTTCAAAGGCTTATCGTGCCCGTATTCAGGTATGCAGTGAGATGTGGGGAAATTGTGTGCAGCTGTTGTCTCTCGAAGGTCGGTATCGGTGTTAAGTGTTAAGGGCACGTTAGGCAATACGAGGTTAGGAAGGCTCACGAGGAAACTGAAGCACAAATCCCGAAATCGTTATATCCAAAAGCTGGCAGCATGCCCGAATCTACCATTTACATTGTTACAGAAACATCAACAATGTCAGCTACACATCAGCGATGCCAGGGAAATGGTTCAACCTTTATGCGCCACTACCAATTTCGTTACTGCCGCTGCTGCGACTGACAATAATCTCGAGTTAGTTCATCAATTTACCGTTTTCCATTTCGCTAGTTCAAAGCAGCACAGTAGGTATGTACACTTACAACAGTACACACTTTGTGTATTAAATTTTCATGAATTATTACAGAGTTGAGTAATCAAAATATCGATTAAAAAAATTTTTTTTATATCATCCACCTAATTAACGTCGCTCTTCGACGACTGCAGCACAGTAGGTACGTACACTTATAACAGTACACACTTCTTGTATTAAATTTTCATGAATTATTAAAAAGAGTTGAGTAAACAAAATATCGATAAAAAATTTATTTTGTTATCATCCACCTAATTAACGTCGCTCTTCGACGACTGCAGCACAGTAGGTACGTACACTTATAACAGTACACACTTC
>JASANN010000385.1:82697-117888 GCA_031762395.1 Calameuta pygmaea | reverse complement strand
TTGTATTAAATTTTCATGAATTATTAAAAAGAGTTGAGTAAACAAAATATCGATAAAAAAATTTTTTTTATATCATCCACCTAATTAACGTCACTCTTCGACGACTGTTCAATTAATAAATGATCGAAGCTTCGTCACTACATATTTATGCAGTTAAAATTCGGAACTTAATGGGATTCGAGAGATGTGAGAATCGAGTAACTTTTTTTCTTAAATTTTAATATCAAGACTTTAAAGATTTGTCAGTGATAAGAGAATGATAATGACGATGATAATGGCAGCGAGGCTGACCATGAAGATAATGGTAATGATGAAGCCAGTCCAGGGGAAAGGGTTCGGCAAACAATAGAGGCCGCCAGACTATGCCAGTCCATTGTTGAAATTTCCAGCGTATTGTGCAACCCTTCGAGGCAGGATGACCACCGGGGTTAACTAATGGCATCACGTGGATAAGGCAGCCCTTAGGATTGGTTATCGCATTGGACGAGGAGCTCGTATTTGTTACGGTCATTCGTTCGATATCGAGATAACTCGCGTCGAGGAATACTTTTGAAAATTCTTGTTCCGACGTTATAATGAAATTCCACGAAATTCCAGGAACGAATAAAAAAAATTAAACAAATCTTGTCGAGCCTGTTATTTCAATTTGAGTTTGCAATATATTTGCTTCAACGGTGCGCGCGTATAGGCATTGGAATGCGCCAATATTATTGCGTTTGATTACATCGACATTTTACGTAATTCTCTCTTTTTTTTTATCATACTCTCAATATCACTGCAGGATTACAGGAACACGTGGCTCCTCCAGTCATTTCGCTCGTATCGATTGTTCGATACTTTCCGATGAAAGGCGATTGTGACGAAAAATCTACATATCGTGACATTCAATCAGTCGACGCACACAGTATAATTAATAGTAAGGGATACGAAGTTTTTAATTAGGGACGTAAAATAAAGAAAAAAATTTTTCTTTCAATTGATTCAAATTATTCAACAGTGCCAACAACTCGAATCACTTTTTCGAGTGTTTTTGGATTTTTCATTTTTCAAGCTTTCCTATCGTTCGCGTGCCGCTTTAACAGAATCGCAAGACTTTGTAGTGCAGTTTCGAAATTTCTTCCTTGGCAATTTCCCTTCGTGCTCGTACACTAATTACTCCTAGTGCGGAGCGCAGGGGAGGCTTAATTAGTACAAGATCCTCACTAATTAGTCAAGCTTGCGACTTACACCTTGTTCGTGGTACTTAAATTTCAAAATTGATATTCACAGAGCGCGTGGATAAATTCTAATTTCATAAGGGTCCCCTCCCCCCCCCCCCCCGCCCCCCTCGATCACCCGATATATGAGATATCAAAGTTGTCGCAAATTGCGAAATAAAAATTACGAAAAAGTTATTGTGCAAATTTTTCCACCCAAGAGAGACCCACGCGACCAAAGCAAAAAGTATCGCGTACAATTATTTTCCCGAATCTCGAAAATTGCACGTTGACCGGTCCGGAGTTTGTGATTTAAAATAATAGCGAAGTAATGGGGAAAAAGTAAAAGGTAGTCAAAAAGTAGAATGAGGAGAAAGGGTTAAAAAGGAAAAAAAAATAAAAAAGGGGGCAGGGATAGGTACAGAAAAGAAGTCCATACAGGGATTTCATGGACGACTAGGGAAAATGATTTTCCGATAGTCGCGAACGCTCTGATTATCCGATGCTCTCGACTGAACGAGCTTGCAATCCTGAACATTTACGGGATGCTGTCCGTAATGGCGAAAGACTCTTCAGTCTTCAACCTATTCGCTGTACCAAAGCATCGATGTTAACTGATCTTCTCGAAATCGTGTCACGTATTGATAACAGGCACGATATACATATATTATATCGGCGTATCGAATATTATTCATATCAATCTACCCTAGAACAAATTCGAACCAATTAATCTACCTACAATAAAATTACGATCGATTCCACAAGTATCACGAGTATTCATTCTGCTTGTCGATAATCCAGCAGTTGAAAGACACGAGGATCAATAGCCAAGCGGTATACCGGATGGTCTAAACCCGACGAAGAGAACCACGTATCCTCCCATCGGTTACACATTAATGTTTCAGGCTAACCAACCTTCCGGATGGCAGCCCTGGCTATGCCGTTAGAATTACCACTGCTATAAGGCACCTGCCAGATAAGCCCTTATTGGCTGAATGCTCTCCTTCACGAATCCAAATGAGTCTTAGGCTTATTCAAAATGTGACACCTAGGTCATTTTTTTCAGCTACCTGTCACTCAATCTTATTCACTTTGTTGAACATTTTAATAACTCAGCGATTTCGCATTTTCAATACGTTTTTTTTTTTTAGCAAGTTTTCCTTCGCTGCGGTAACTCTCAAGTACTTTGGGAGCGTCTGACCTCGAAGTTGAATTAAAGAATGGTGAATTAATGCCTGCGCTTGATTTAGTAGGACAGAAGCGAGTGGAGGGGGAAGATGGCGAATTTATAATATAATATATAAATAAATGGATGAATGGACGGTTTTTATGTAAAACTTTCGGAAGCACTTGCCGAGCATGTAGAACTTCGGAGTCTATAGGAGGTTCACGTGCGGTACAGCTCGCTGAGTTATACTCGGTTTGAGATAATACCTATTATGTTCAATTGATATGTATATAGGGTGTTGAGGTTGGATACGATGTGTTTGCTAATAGTTGGTATAGCTGCGTGATGATTCAATAGACTCGCATAACGGTTGGTACTTACGAGTTTTGTATTGTGCATCAAGAAATAGGCCTATGCGGAAAAAAAAGTGTTCGAAAAACATGGAAAAAACTATTTTTTTTTTACAATTTTACATGGCGAGTTTTACTATGTTAGTTGTATTTTGCGAACGCAGGAACTTCCTACGCGGTGATTGCGTTTTTTCCAGTGCACATGTAAATTTGAAATTCCTTGCTTTTTTGAACATATAATTCTTTGTAGTTTTCTTTTTTGGTAATTTGTGCAAAATTTTTTTTTCGTATATGTTTCGTTAATCGTCACCGCTAAGACTGGCGAATCCGCATTGCTTTAAAAACTGGCACGATTATTCCCTGCAGCATCCTTCGAGACAGTCTTCTTCTTTAATCGGAAAGTTTCTATTGTACCGAAAAGTTTAAAACCAGTTTACACTTAGTTAGAAAAAGTTAAAATTAACCTACATCCCTGGGTTAATCTTTTTTTTTCTTTTTCCCCCATGAGAAGGAAGCAAGGTTGAGGTTGCGACTATCGAGTACATGAGAACGTTTCAATCCACGAGTATGGCGACGCGCGAAAGATTTAAAAGATGCGTGATAGATAAATTTTCATGAAAACACCAGATAGTCGCTATTTACATAGAAATTTAAGAAAGGACGAGAGCGCCAGGCCGGAGAAAGAGGATGGCGCGTGAAAGGGAGCCTGGCGAGGCGGGAAATTCAAATGAACGCCAGTCGTTCTGACATTTCTCGACGTTGAAATAGAATTTTCAAAGGTCCTACAACGTTCAGCGAGATGAGAATTTTGCTTAATCTGCGAGCATTTCCGTCATTTATGTATATGGAAATTTCTTCATCGGACTTGTCTTTGCCGCCACTCGTCACGGGTTAAGTAGATTTCCCATCGTAAAAGGGTTCTCGCCATTTCCCGTATAATGCACTGCACAGAAGACTTCGACATAACGGGTGTCCCGTGTATGCAGTATTTCAAGCACGAGCTTCGAATTTACCGCGAATTCTTGCCACGAAAATTTATCGCACGTTTAACATATTTTTGACATTTATTGCGTCTCTAGATTGATCGCACCGAATTTCATCGATTTCAAGGAAATCTGTAACCATATATTTTCTTCGACGTAATCGATACGCGACACTTGTTCCCGACATTAAAACGACTCCTAAATACATAACCAATGTGCGTCCCCGACTTTTAAAAGTTTACACGAAGATCAACACATAAATATTTGTATTTGATAAACAAAAAAAATTCATATCGATTGTCATTATTTTAAGGAATATCAAAACACAGGCATGCGATAACGCACGTGCAGACGTTCACTTTTATCAATACGAGGAATTCATGAAGTCATTATGCTCCGAACGATAACGATGTTCCGCGGGTTATCAAATAGTGACCTGGTAAATTTATCGCGTGTAAATCCGAACCGGGGATTTACTCGTATTTCTATCATCCAGAACAAACTAGCGATATGAAATTACAGTGCAGTGATAACTCTGCGCCATTTGAATTTGTGCCTCCCTCGGCTTGACTTCAGAGTTTTGACTTAAAAATGTTACTTTAAGAAATTCAATTAACCAGCAACTACGTGCATTCAACAAATGACAATAAAACATCGAACAAACGGGCGGATCTGAGTCTGGCTTATTCGTTTATATACGTCTGAGAGATTTTCGGATTAGCGGAATAACGATAGTTACCTTTAGGATTAGGTACAGTAAGTGAGCCGCAACTGAGTCAAATAAATAGCAGCAACCAGATAGGATCAGCAACGAGTTTCGAGGACATTTATTGTACGGATTAGCAAAATCACTGGTCACGTTTCGTCGTGACCTGTGTAACAATGTTTATCATTTTTATAGATCAATATGAGAGATCCCGTTTAGAAAGTCTCATGTAGATCTCATGTATTGAAAAAAAATTGACTCTTCATAGATCATACGTCGATCTTTCTCGCATCAAGGACAGTATCATTCGAACGAGAGATCTAATCTGGATCTATGATTTATCAGTCTCAAAATTGATATCTGTAAACATCAAGTGTGGGATAGTCTCGTTTGCCCATAAGTTTCCAAAACGAGATCGCACATTGATCTATACTCAGGAATTCAAATTTTCTAGTTAACTGCGATAACAGCCCATTGGATTTCCATGGACTTCGTCGACTTCGATCTGATGGATCATGAAAAAAAATCGAGGTTAAATTTATTTCCACGAGGGACGATCGTTCGAAACCCGGAAAAGTTTTCTTTTTTTGCGGACAAAAGATTTCAAATAATCGTAACAATTATTTATAACATCCAGCGTCCTGGCACAGTTGCCATGGAAACGATTCCGCCTGGAAACCATCAGGAGGATACCTCACTTGAAATTACGTTAACGAGCTCTTTTTTTTTCTCTTCCTAATTCTTCACTTCTGCAAGCAGATCAATCCGTTTAATCCGGCAAAGACTGACTTGACCCAAATAGCCACGTCCGTGGCAGTCGAAGGTAAAAAATTTCAAGGATCTTTTCAGATGTCGGATAGATCGATCCGGTTCGTTCTAAATAATTCTACGAGACACCAGACAGTCATGATATCCCATCAGAAAGCAGTTACAGCGATAACGCAGCATCCCTTTTCCAAATACCAAAAATCCTTATCAAAGGGCTCTAAAGAAAGTTCACAAGTGATCCAGAGGTCCCTCATAGAGATTCTACGCAAATTCAAAATCTCCTCTGTGATAAGAGCAGTAACAAATTTTCTCATGGAATTTCGAATAAATGAAAAAAACATTTTTGAATATTTCTCCTCCATAATGCAATATTAACCGAGCATTCTTGGTAATGAATATGCGAACCTGACCCGAGCGATGCAACTCTGAACGCTTATAATGCATTTTTTAAGCGCATGCAGTAGGAAGTGCATATATACATATCTGTTGGATTCACATAGGTAGGCGAACGTTGCCTACGCCCTTCGGGCTACTCTGTCCACGTGCGTGACTCGCATCGTGGATTTTCTCACATCCCCCGAGGATCGTTATGCACCATGTATCCTGTAGCGACTGCACTGTCAGCATGCACCAGCTCAATTGCACACACGGTATAACAGGTACGCAGAACAGCGTAACGCAATGCACTAAGTCGAACGGAGCTTAGAGTGAAAACGCAACGATATATGTATATCTGTACATACCATTGAAGTTAAGCCGTTATATTATTAAATGCAGATTAACGTAGTGCCTTGTAATTACCTGTAACAAAAAAAAAACGAGATCGTCAATTAATTTTTAAATATTACAGAAATTTTTTCGCGAGCTTTAGTCGCCCGCTTAATTATCGTGCCTCGGCGTAAATTAGACTTTTTTTTCCCTCGTCCCGAAATAATCCCATTTACGAACTAACTTATATATGCATTATTTATTGTTAACTTTATTACTTATGTATAACAGTTGATTACCTAACTTCTTATGTACTTGGTGAAACCCGCTGATAACTAGGACAGGTTATTGTGGAGTAGAGCAAAGAGAAAAAAAAATAATAATTTCCGGCAATTTCGATTCTCTTGAAAATACAATATTTTTACACTAAGGACAAGGCAAATTTATCTGTCAATTAACGATAAGGAAGAATTTAATGATCATTGTATGAATTTGCAAAATATTTTTGCTCATAAAATTATTCACTATCTCGCCAGTTTTTATTTCTCTAAAGAAAAGTACAAGTCTGAAAAGAAAAATAATATCGGCAGACACTACAAAGCAGACCGGAAGTCTATGACAGTCATGTGATTCTTCGATATTCTGAGGAATATATATATATATATATATATATATATATATAAAAGATAACCTGCTGACTCCTCAGCAGGTTATTACATCATGCTAGCAGCTGAATCACGTAAAGATTCAAGACAGCTGACTGTCCTGAGTCGTATCAGCGTATTCTCAAAGCTGAAGTTACGTTTTTTCGCGTACTTTATTTTTTACTCGTTATCCTTCGTCCCTTTCTTTTTTATTATTTTGGACTGTCGCGCCAAGCTGCCTTCGCACCTCACTCCATGTATATAGATATTTCAATTCCATGACAAAGTTTTTTCGGCAAACTTGAGGTAATTCCATAATTCGCTGAGTGAACCAATCGAACCGTTTGCAGGTATAGATATAGTACAACACAAGAAAATACAATTACGTAAAGGTGTTTTCATAGGGACAGCTCCGCTATTGTGAAATACGTAAAGAGTAAATATTTGCGCGCAAGTACCTGCGCGATAATTCACGATGAACTTTGCACGTGAAACACGAAGAAAAGTACCTGCTCAATATCGTACACGATTACTGCCGAATGGGATAATAAAAATTTTACTAAAGCTGAGTCAGCAAAGTCTGGCGCGTAGCGCCCTTCTGATTTATATATTTAAATTCCAAAACCGGAAGTCTCATGGAAATCTGTATTTACGAAGGACGATCGGCAATTTATAGTTGACCATGTATTAACGCATATACGTTCCACTTTTGATTCTCGACCGTGTTAAAAATACGAAGCGATCAAAATTAACACCTATTTTTTTGGTATATCTTTGTGACTTTTCAGGAAACACACTTCCGGTAGTAAATCCTGATACGCTATCGTGTACATAAATGTCCAGGTAGTTGCGACTGACTTTGTACTCTGTTGGCTGGAGGTTCAGAAAAAATCTTGTTACTCGACCAACCCCGTAATCTAAGGTCAATCTCCGTGAACCCTTTGTGACTTGTGCCTGCAGTAAGATTTTTGAAAAAATTTGCAAAAACTAAAAAAAAGTTATGTTCCTGAAACTTGCCATCCGTCCGCGTGGCAAAACCGCGACACGGTTCTATTTGTTCGCGCGAATGGATACACGGGGAAGTAACCAGAGTGATATTGCGAAAAGTGGGTCACATACTCTGTGAATACATAGAGTCTGTATGATACAGATATACGTGGCAAGTGTCGTCCGTATAACCAGGAATCCTAGTGTGTAGTTATGTATCCGGTGCAGCATGTGGTCGGTGTTTTAGGAAAATTAAAAATTTTTATTTAATACTCAGCAAGGAAAAAGATTTCCTGTACTCTCGTTATGCAGTGTCGATGGTGGAATTATGAAATTTTCAATTTTCAATTTTTTTTTCCTATAAACGATATCAAAGAATTATTTTTGTATTGTTGTTAAATTCTTTTTTTATCAATGTACTGCGCAGTGCACAGTAAATAGAACCCACGAGTTGAGTCTACAGTCTAGAGGACTCTTTTACGTTCAAAGTCATAAGAACGTGGCCCCTCGGAAATATGTCTTTTCAGTAAGTAACGCAAACGCCAGTTGCTCGAGTGACTAGCAAAGTGGCAAACTTGAAATCGTCTAAATCGATCGGAATTTCTTGTGAAAATCAGGTCGACCGTCAGCCGGACAAGTGCCAGCAATCTGGTATTTAACCCTAGGACTAGTTAGGAACCAGTTCGATACGTAATTCAAAGCAATAATCTGGTGAAATTCATTGAGTGACCAATTTGCCAACTGTGGGAGACATTGAATAGGAGCTAAGTAAACTACGAGTCAAGAATTCGAATGACACGTGAATTTCTCAAGCTTTCGTGATTGCTATGACTTCCGTTGACAGTAAAAACAAATAAATATCAAAAGTAGCGGGCAAAGTAGGTCGGGATAAAAATATTTCAAGTGGCGAGAGAAGAATTTTTAAATCCAGTGAACTAATTAAGATAATGCAATTAGATGCAACTTCCTCGTGTAATTCGAGTTGGACGTTAGCGCGTGCATCCTGCTTATTATTGCGCTATCCTCATTACGATGACTCCTATCTTCCTAGTGTTAAATTTCACTCCCAGCAATCGGTCCACTTGCTTTCTTCTTTCCCTCGCAGAATCGCTATTTAACAGCGCGTCGAGAGAGCACATCGAACGCGAAGCTCGTAAAAAGAAAATAATTAATCCCGCAAAAATAGTTTATCGATTTAGCAAAGCATTTACGAGGCATATGAAAAATTAAAAAAAAAAAACGATTTAGAAAATTCCATTAAAAAAAAAAAAAATATGTCAATCTCGCCATTACAAAATGCCATCGAAAACAGTGTTTCAAGTGAATCGCTTCACGTGTTCTTTAAGCGCGCAGTCTCGTAAACATTACGCAACCCGGGCAAACGGAATGTAACAGCACGGCGTCTCGTACGGAAATTATTTTCGTCTCCCGTTTCCTGGCCATGGGCTGAGCGAGGCAAAGGTGTAGAGAAAAAGTCATTAAGCCTTTACAAATAAGCCACGTACGAGTTTGACATCATCATTGTGACGTCATACGGAGCTTTGACGTCAAACACGTGTGCCCCGATAATGGAAGTACTTTTAAAATGATTACGTCAACTTTTTGTCTTGTGCACTTTTTTTTTAACCACAACAGGACCTCAGTATAAAAACTTCTAGGAGTCGACGACAACCGACGCGATACGTCACGGAAATTACTAGCTCTCTATACGTATACGAAAGGAAGAAAAAATTACGTCAACATGTCAATCGAGTCTAGCTCCGCTCTAGTCGTCCAAACATCGGAATGACAGTTTGCCTCGCAGAGCGCTCGGGCCGAACGTTACCGATCTCTCCCGAAGCCTTCCGATGTCTTAGCGTCTGGCACGAAAGGCCGCGCGTCTATTCAATCCGATTTCCTCACGGCGTCCTCTTGCTTCCCCTACTGGGATTCTCATCTTCCTTCCTGTTCCTTATTATTCTTGGGTCGTCAGACTGTCGCCATGTTCCAATAAATTGCCCATTTCGCGTAGCAATTTTCACAGTCAAAATGGATTGCAGTAATGCAACGGTTACGGACCCCAAAAAAATCCCTATCAGTTGTTCCGTATCTGAAAAAGAAGGCCAAAACGTGCTATACAATCTGCACGTATGACTTTCTCATGTCAATTCAGACCTGACCTTTGCCCGGGTTCAAAGGTAAAGTACACTTATTCCACGTACCGTCAAGTTGCCCCAGACATAATTGGAACACAAGTTGGCATTACTGAAAACAGTAAGAATCGTAAGCTACTCCGTAAACGCACCCAGTAAACGTGCTTCGGCAAACAGGTAAGTCGTATTTTTAAAATGCCAAGGTTAAGCGGTACAAGTAATTTCCAGTGAAAGGCGTTAAGCTCGTACAATCTCAATGATAAGACGAGGTCACGAGGTCGTGTCGGAGTCGTTAAAAGTGCCAGAAAAATAATAGGAAGCAAGCATCGAGCAAACAGAATCCGATTGCGCGTGAAGTCGTACAGCGAAAACGCGTACGGTATAGATTCGGATAATGCAAATAAAAATCGAAGCAACTGATCGATGTGATTAATAAATATCTCGATTAATCGACTGACCCAAGGAAATTAATGAATGACAGTCAAGGAGAATGAAAATAACGTAAACGTGGCTCTGCGTGCGTCTTTGCATAAGGACACGTCACTGCAGTCAAGAAAGTCAACTAGTTGCACAAGTATCGCTTACGTAATACCCGAGACTCGAACTTACCCGATGATTGTCGAGCTCTAACGAACGGGTCATTTCAAAGAGAATCGACGTCGATCGAATTACTTCGGTTTTCGGTCTTCCCGTGTGCGCGAACTTTCGACGCCTGCAACTTTTCGCCTGGCCACACTTGAAAATTACTTTTAAATGACTTTCCGCTTACTTACTTGCCCGACTCGCCCGAAGAGGCGCACCGATCGCTTTACCGTGCATTTAGACACCTGTAGGTATAAGACACGTCTATGTGTACCGCTAAAAACCAGTTTTCACGGAAGACGTGTATTTTTTTTTTTCATCGATCTAGCGCTAAATATTTTACACTGAAATAATCGCTCGGACAGTTGGTAAACCTTGATGAAAATTTCTCGTGAAATCGAGAGAGACTGGTCGTTTTGTTTTTTTTTACTCGGCAGGATTTCATGAAAAATATCGTAATAACGGTTAATGTCGAGTAACGCACAGCATTGCGCAAGAAGTGACGTTCGCGTAAACCGCGAATGCGAAAGTCAAATAAACTAAAGCGAGCAGCATTTTGTCAAGCGCGCGCGCGCGCGTGTATATATATACATATATATTTCAAATAGAAACGTTACGTGGCTTACGTAACAAGAAACAAATCATTGGGACGAACGTAATAATTAAATTAATCGAATCAAGTACATAAAGCCATGTAAGGCAATTAGATAATTAAGTAGGAAGTGGAGTCTATAAATTATTTATAACACATGCCGTAGTACGTAAAGGGTTAACTATCCCGTATAGTACAGGAGATATTCAGTAGCTGGAAATGTTTCGACGTCCTTTTGGAACTGATCCAAAGATTTTATCCGAGCAAAAGTAAGAAAGGGTATTTGTCCCTAGAGACATTTACGTAGGATTTAGGCTATTTCCTTATCTTCGGTCGGGCGCCATTTTTTTTAACATTATCGGGACGCCTAGAGCATTCACTTTTTTTTTTTATACGTCTCCGGATCAAATACGAGTGTGCAACGTAGGAGTAAAAAGTGAAAATAAAAATATTTTTTAAAACCTGATCAGACAATCAAGAGCACGTGTTACCCCGTAAGCACAGCAGAATTAATAAGTTTCGTCGGAATCGTAGATAACGCGAGTAAAATAGATTGCACCTGAAAGAAGAAAAAAAAAAAGAAGTACATCTTGTATCTCAAAATACGTAGCCGTATGTTTACGAACGGTCCAATGCACGTCGATAGTGTAAAAGAAATAGAGAGAAAAAATAATTGCATAGTCTAAGCGATCGATTCTCAATACCGCCATTTTAGCAGCAACGCAATCTAAATGACTCAGTGATATTCTGAGAAACTATCGAGAATCCATTTGGAGCCTGACAACAGTGACTGTAATCAATTCATCCAATCGGCGCGAATACATTGGTAAAATGGACTTGACAATAGTCTGCTCTAGTATTCGTCCTGGTATGACGTAATTAAACCGACAGACACATACCAAGCAAACGTTATCCAAGAAGTTATTTCAATTGCACCTTTATCCTTGCTGCTCGAAAATTCGAAGTATTTCGTAATTTCCAATCTGTCAAAAAGCATTTTACGTTTGAGCGATGCTTCGATCTTTCGGGAAAATGGAACGCGAACAATTGATTGGATACTTCGAGTGCATATTCGACGCGAGCTTTAAGAAAGCTTCATCCACACCAGCGATCGGTGTAAGAGAGAGAGAGAGAGAGACAAAGAAAAGGAAGGTTAAGGGAGAAGAAATAAAGAAAAATTTTCCCACGGAAGGTACAACTGCAAATGGGTACAGTCGGAGGAAAGATAAAAAGTAAAAAGAGGAGAAATAAAGCTTTCCAGAGAAACTGGATGAGTTTCTAAGTTGCGATGAATAATGTATAGCGAGTGACGTTTATGCCTGTCGGCTGAGCCAATGACTGATCTTTGATCTTGGTATTATTAACTCTTGAGCCGCGATGGGATTTTGATCAAAAGGTACAAGTTACGTGGGGGCACTCGAGCTATCTTGATAGTATCGCTGGCTGCAGGCCCCATTGTAGCTGCGTTGCGCGTTATCGCGAATTTATGGGCAATCGGGATTTCGGACGACAGGATGCCAGTGGAATGTGTACGTGTTTTAGAAAAATGTCATTCCGAGCGTATGTCGAGTAACGTGACCAATAAACGTAAATGGTAGATATCAATTTAAATGAGCAAGTTTTTGTGTAGCGTGATAACGTAGTATACCGTTAACCTGAATAAATTTTCAGTTTATTGGCTAAAATCGAACGGGCGATTTGAAAGATAACTTCGCGACAAAGTCCAATAATTCGTGCTATCAAGTTGCGATTACGTGAGTGATTTAGAAAAATTGAATTTTTTTTTTTTACTTGAACGATCTTTCCGCCCGATCAAACCAAGGGGCGAGCTGGTCTTGGAGGGGACAGAAATTAGTTGATTCTTCGAGTAAGACGAATTTTCGTTCCTCGGCAGCGTAAAGCTGAATGGTTAATAACCCGTAGGAGATAACGAGTCGTTTTATTAGTTTCCTTTAGGTCCGCAGGCTCCCACGAGAACTTCTAGACTTTCAATAATGATTAAGAAAGCGTCGAGTCTGAAGCAGATTTTTACGAGTCAATAAGGAGAATTCACTTTTATTGCAGAATTCTCGTTTCGCACAAATCAACAGTAAGTACAGTAGCGATCATAAGTTTTCATCGCGCAAATGACACGTGCTCGAACAGCTGTCGCGATTACCTCGACACGTTATTAGCATCTAAATAATGCAGTCCTATGCCCGATCCACAAGTGGCGATTGATATTTTTGACAGTTCGCAAGTAAGGCAAGCCTAAGAAAAAAAAAAAAATTACGGACGATTATTCATAAAATAACATAATTGTATGTTAAAGTCGTAAAATAAGAAAATATACATATATTTACCCCAAAACCAGTTATACCGACTTCTTGTAGCAAATATTTTATGCAACGACACGTGTCCTTTTGCCAGAGACTCTATTGCTCTCGACCTGTCAAAAAAGCCCATAAAAACTCGTGGATCGGATACACGTTAGTCCCTCGAATGAAATGTCTGGCCGGGGGTCAACTTCCTCCGAGTATCAATGTAAACGTGTCCCCCGAACTTAGTACCTCACTAGCCAATCGACTGTAGCTCGTACTGCTGGCATTTCTTGGTACGTCTAACGAACCAGTTAACTGCACCAGCCAACACAGCCAACTTGTGAACCAGCTAACAACACACGTCACATTCGTACTGGAATGTCGGAGCGTCAAGTAAGTCATTGACTTTTGAGAAACGCGTAGGACCAGTCGGCTTAGTTCAAGAAATCCCGAGCGCGCCGCTAACACGCTAATTGATCCGTATCAGTGTCAATTGTTAGCCGTTCGACCTCGCTAATTGAACTGGCCTGGGCATAGGTGTCGAGCTGTTAAAATTTCAAAATTTTTCGAAATAAACGTCAACCTGGTTAAAAGTCACGTCGCTGACTATACCCAAAGGATACCAGCCGAATGGATACAGCAGTGGGTTAAGATTGCAGCTCGAACGGCAAAAAAGCTCAAAAGCTCAAAATATGAGAATCGCGAGAGCGAAGTGGCAATAAGCGCTAGAGAGAACGACACTTGCTTCCGGACGATTCAGCTGAAAAGCTCGTGCAATTTGTCACGCGAGAATAAGAAATGATGGAGCCAAGATGATCGAGGGGACTGAGGGGAGGTAAGAGAGAAGAAGTGGGGGGGAGGGGGGGCCAAGTCTAGTAAAAGGCACGAGTCAAGAGAAATATGCAAATTAAAGTATGGCCCAACATATACAAATTAAAGCACGTGTTGACTTATGTATTTCCACGGTACTTATTTATGTATACGTATATCTATCCATACATAATTTCCCTAGCTATAAAGTTACGAGAGAGGATAACTAAAAAAATGATAATTAATAATAAATAATGGTAACACTAGTAAAGTCGATGTGTTCCGTTTTGCAAACCTCCCTTCGTCCCGTGAACGATGATAGTTTTACGAAGCGACGCTCTGCCCAGTTACTGTGTACAGATTGTTCGTTTAAGCTGATTCGAGATGCATTTACCGAAGTGAAGTTAGCTTTGAGCGAGGGGAAGAGCTTTAATGAAGACTCGCCTTTACCGTAACTATGTATGAGGTTGCAGAAGGAGGAGCCTCGGTGCCTGAGTTACTAGACAAGAAATCTAGGTTACTATTAATAGCAGCAAGTGCCAGGACTGCCTCTGCTTAAGAGGAGGGCAAGGTAAGGCAAGGTTAATTATATCGTACTGTTTTGCACGAGAGAGAGAGAGAGAGAGAGAGAGTCGAATATTAAATACTCGGAGCGATTTCGAAGTAACAAGAAAGCCAAGTTCGACTGTTCAGCCGTAGGCGAGAAATGCCCAGCAGCGAGTTCAAAGTCTCGAAATAAAGGTAGGGCGAAAATTAAAGTTCTCGTGATAACGAAGAGAGCAACAGATCCTGTTTTCGTAAGATCAAAGAATAATAATTTTAAGTTCAAAAGCGCCAACCTGAAAGTCAAAGTACAGAAACGATGGAAAAATAAGTACCCACGTTATCGCCAAGACGATAAGGCGTGGGAGGCGTCAAAGCTAAAGAGTATCCACTGCAAAGTTACACACTTTGTGTGAAGAAGACGAATTTGAAAAAGAAAAATCAAAGATCCGATGGATCGCGATAACTTTTGTAAATCCTGTAGGTTTCGCCGAAGTATCCGATATAGGTCCGATATGCTCGTAGCTTCGCAAATTGCTTCGGATTCTTTCCCTAATGCTTTCCTAATCTTCTAATCCTTCGACGCCGTATAAACGAACCGAACCTGAAAGAAAGGATCGAGACAGGCCAACTTTTCCCTATACTTTTATTCTTT
This sequence comes from Calameuta pygmaea, assembly GCA_031762395.1. Taxonomy (NCBI): domain Eukaryota; kingdom Metazoa; phylum Arthropoda; class Insecta; order Hymenoptera; family Cephidae; genus Calameuta; species Calameuta pygmaea. The sequence goes on along the minus strand of JASANN010000385.1, from coordinate 102,764 downwards.
GCTCCTTCGACTATTAAACTTTTCTTTTTTACTTTCCTTTCCTGCGTCCCGCCGCACTCTTACTTCCTTAAAACTCGGCGATTTCGGGACCTGCTCCTTTTTCTGTCTTTGGGAATCAAATAGTAGCGGGCAAAACGACTGACTCTTTCCTCCATACAAGGTATGTCGGACAATAAGCTCTTGTACAAAGAACAACATTATATATATATATATATATATATATATATATATGCGAATGCTTTTGCACGCGCATGTGTTTGTTTTTCCTTCGGTTACGTTTCCTGCCAAAATCAAAAGCGTTTGCAGTCGGTTTACGGTATCGAATTAAGGTCGCATTAATTATAAGCTCCCAGTAATCGGATCACGTACTAAGAGCTAGTAGAGAACTACGAATGAACTACCTTTTGCACTTGACATTATGTCACGTGACGCACTCGCTTCAGCAACGGCGCTTCAAAGTCAACGAGCTATTCGTTATTCGTTGAGCACAGGAGATCATTAACGACCCACACTGTGCACAGCCAGTAATTATGTTAGTGCGCAAACTTAATTTATACTGCAATTAAATATATGAGCTGCGACAGGTAATTGGTAATGCGGTAATCGGGATATTGAGTAATATTAGGGCTATTGAATAAAATTACATATCAAAATAAATGGTCATACGGGGTCTTTTGGGTTAGAGAGGTCGTTAGCGATCTGTGTATATTTGGTTAACGAGGTTATTGTATTTTATTTCTTTAAAGTACGTAGCGTGGCGTTAAAATAGTCATTAGAGTTTGATTTTCGAAATGTGATAATTTTTTTTATTTAATCTTTTTTTTTTTTTTTTTTTTTTTTTTTTTTTTTTTTTTTTTTTTAAAAATAAAAAAAAGAAAGTTTATATCTTCGAATTAGCCACTGAGCGGGAAACGTGTTAAATTCAATAAAGAATAATTAAGTACCTTTTGAATTAATCGTGCTCGACATAACGAAAGAAAATATAGCGGACAAAAACGCCTAAAACGATCCTGCCGCGATTAATGATTTAGTAAAAGTCAAAAGATCGAATCTGACCCTTCTTATACAAGGCGTCATTGAATTTAATGCTAAATCCTTCAATCGTATTATTCAGTCTGCAGTGACGTTGAAATCTCACGAATCGACTGATTACAGCAAAATTTACAAAGTACCAAGCGCTACTGTTTAATTTCTTATTCGAATCGTTTAATTTAATAACGTCACGATTCCCTGTAAAATCCCTATAAATTCATTGGACGATGCTCAATTTTTCGTTTTCATTGTCTTTCAATTGCCGATAAATATAGCCTTACGAAGATTCAATGAAATATTTGAAAAATTGTTACTTCACGCTTTTTCAAAATCAACTCGTAAATTCGTCAATTCGACGATTCCTTCAGGACAGTCGAATTTGATAAATAACTGAAAGACAAGTGCGTTTGCACTCTTAACACGATGTAATCGATGCACGAATACAACGTATGATCCAGGGGACTTCGTTAGACGGTAACTCTATAGAAACATGTCCCTGCTCCCCAGTACATTTTGTTCATGGAAGTGACACAATATTATCAGCTGTTGAGAAACTTTGAAAAAAAAAGGTAAAGTCATAATCAATAAAAAGAATATATATATATACCCCGTAGGCACGATACCTAAAGAAAATAAATTAATAGTTAATTTAAACGAGTGTCCCTACACGTTATTTTAAAGCGCTCGAGCAGGAGTATCGAAATCTTAAAATTTTTCAGCTTCTCTATGCATTTCGCGAGCAATGACCGCCTAGAGCGCAGAAGTGGGGAGGCAGTCTCGTGGTTCAATGAACTCCCGCAAAGTGTCCTCATGCGTTTCGGCAAAGCACGACCGATAGAGACACGTCATTAGCATAACGTCCCATTGAAAATTTTCGATCTGTAATTCAACGAGCAAAATTTCCTGCGCGTTACATCATCGCCGCGAGCAACGAAAAATTAATAGATAATAGATCGAGAGTCTGAAAAAAAAAAACAAAATTCGCAAACAGAACAAAAAACGTCTCTATACGAATCAACGAGAACTTCCTTATTCCAGTCAATCTATAGAGACTGGAAGCTTTAGAAAATGAATACAATATAAAAGTGAGGACGAACCGACGAAAAAGATTTCACGAGAGTTCCCATAAATTCGTCACCCCCTGAACATCCACTGCCACGAGTACGTAACGATCGCCGAGGTGTGAAAAAACCCTATAAGCAGTCCTGCGTATAATGTCAAAGTGACGTGACGCGACCTGTCAAATATATTTTTCTATATTTCCTCTCTGTCCGACACAGAAGACCGAAGTTGTCAGAAAGTGAAGCTCCGATACTACGGGATAGAAAATCGTTCGGAACGAACGATATATCCCACGGGATACATTGGGAAATAACTTGAAGAAGGTCCAAGCGCGCCTCTCGAAAGAGTTAGGTTAGGGAATTCAGACTGGTCAAACTGCTTGGGATTCTCCCGGGACTCTATAGTCGCTGCTATCTCTCAAGTCCTCTTTCTACAGCCTACTACTAATACTAATACCGGCAGTGCTGCCGCCACCGCCCTAACTTTTACTAGGAGCAGGCAGTGGTAGTAGTGTCACCGGGACGTCATGTTTCGCCTAGTATCTCCTATCTCTTTCTACAGACTCAATGTCCGATCTCAAATGCTCCTGCTTCCGAGTGTGCTATCTCTCTTTACGTTTACTTCGGTCCATTCGTATAGTCTTTGTTATCACGCGGTCTTTACTCCTTCTCTTTTGACTCTGAACCGGACGTCTGTTTATCGGCGAGCTAAGCCCGTCGACCCTGCACCTACCACGCGGCAGTCCTGATATCAAATGGACCAGGTTATGCAATAGGTTGCACAGCGAGTTTGAGTCATTGGGAAAAATGTAAATATAAAAAGTTTACCTTTTCTTACAATCGAGTCACCATTGCGCGGTACACCGAGGTGTCTTTGACCGATGAGTCCATTTTTTTTTCCGTACTACTTTTAAACCCCGTCGGTCGGCCTCGATTCACGTTAACAAAAGTTCCAAAATATTAATTTCAAATTTCATTCCGAATCTTGTAACCTGTATTACAAGTACGGGAAACGTAAATCTCCCTTTATGTTTTGACAAGCATAAAAATAAATTTCAGAGCGATGAAAAGGTGACACAAGAGCCAGTGATGCTGACCGAGTAGGTACCCGGGATCTTCAAAGGGACCAGATAAGGGGTCGAGAGGACGGGAGAACGGGATGTGTACGAAAGAGGGACTGAAAGCAACTCCGGGTCTCGTTGAAAGGAAGAAAACGTAGATATTTTTTTTTTATCTCATTGTCCAATCCTCTCACTCTAATCCCGAAAGGGGAGTAGCCCAAATCCCGAATTTTCGATTAACAATGAGTTCCATCTACCTGCAAAGGGCGCCAGGATCGCGTTGTCCGGCCCTGAAAATATTTCCTCGACACGAGGTGGAAAACGTCAAATAACTTGGTGGCCAAATGGACGAGGACGATTCCAGCCGCCGATTGAATATTTGCTAAAGGAGGAAGAGGTTAACGAGTGGCGCTAAATATTCAACGGACTGTAACGCGTATACGCAGCGACCTATGGAATATTACTAGACAGCACGATAAACCGTGACAATAGCCCGAAAATTTGGCTAATTGATCAGACTGCTTTGACGGCGGGAACAATTAGGTTCTCTCGGACTGCGCAACCCGTTACGAACTCAAGCCAATCGAATTTATCGTTATATCCACGTACGTTTCGCCTCAATCGTTTTTTGCGAGAAAATTTAATCAAACGACATAACGACGATATCACGTGGGCAGGCCGGAACCCCATTGTAACGTTAACGAGAAAATGTCTAAGCGCGCTGTACCGGGGTTAATGGAAAACATCGAGTCGCTGAAATTTAGCGCAATCGATATCAGCGGATCCGTAACTATTGTCAATGGGAAATATGAATTGCGCGAATAACAGCGAGCAGAACGATTTTCCAAAATTCATCTGTAAAACGAAGAAAAGTCATTTTCCGAATAATCTTTTCCGTTACTATTTACACCACGTGCGTTTTTCTTCCAGTCTGACAGCCACGCTGGAAACGCGTCAACAATTCTGAGAAATAAAGGAGCCACGTGCGCGCGCGTACCCAGGTGTACACGATAACAAGTCATTCCGGCACGTCGAGTGGACGGAGATTAAATATGATAAATAATACATTGATAAGCGTGTCACGGGTCACGATGGGTCATCCTAGAATGTCATAAAAAAAAAAGGGCCGATGCGTGATACGCTTGAAGTATCAGTTTTCCAAAAAAAAATTTTCCTCAAACACGTTATTTCCATATTCATTTGGTGGCTGTCAGCGATAAATCGTACGAAAGCCGTCCACAATTTTCAGAATCAACGACCCTGTGAAAATTAAAGACTCAAGAGTGTCAGGGGATCTCGATGCTATTGGGTAATCGATATACTTGCTCGGTCAATAGATAAACTGTGCTATTATCGCTGTGAACTTGACATTACTTTGCAGTGCAAAGTGACGTAAATGGGCTCGTAGAATTAACATTGACATTTTAACCTATCGATAGGCTAAATTACCATACAGTATCCCCGATAGTATCTTGATTCGAGTACCTACGTCCACAAGTCGTACGCAGAGCCAAACGTATACACAAACCGTACTAATCTGTGTACTAGCTGGTGACTAATGTTGGCACAGAGGAGATAGGAAAATCCTAACTATCCTCGTAGAACGCGCATGCGCCCTCGCGCCCGTGTTAATTCGAGAGCGAAGTGCAGAGCTTTCCGATAACGAAACAAGTGCACCTAATAAATCCGAGCTATAAAAACCAGCTGATCGACAACCATTTCTTGCCTCGTGACGTAGCCAAGCGGATAAGATAAAGTCAATGGATAAGGAATAATAACAGCTTTGACCGTGAACATTTTACGACTACTTATTGTTCTCCGTAGCAGCTGGATCGAGTGATACGGATTCGCCATTCTTGGGCAACGAACGACGTTTCCTTAAGGCCAGTTTAAAGGATCCGTACAAGAACAGTTTCTTATCGCGTTTCACAAAGAAAAATTTGGACGTTAGGTTGGCAGCGTTAAACCAAACGTAACGTCAAAGCTCGGTACTGTTTTTCCGTGTAAATGGGTGAAAACGATATCGTGTGAAATTAATAAAGCTCAAGATTGGTCATCGGAATCAAAATCAAAAAAATTGACGCACGGGTAGATTTTCGCAGTTGTTCAACGTGCCTGTAGTCAATTTTGAGTCACTGTTATTCTACAGACTTTACATTAATTTTAGCACGATCATCGTTCGCGATTTAATTATTCAACAATCATCATTATTATAGTAATGTAATCGGTGCTAAACGAATAAAGTTATGACGGTGGAGGCAATTTTTTTTTTTTACCCAGTGGGTACGAAAAGGTTCCTGGAGTCGAAAATTATTTTCAAAATGATCCAACGGGTTGTACGCTGCGCGATAGGGTTGCCGGGAAACTTTGCGCAATTTAAACCGCCTGACATTAGTCTGCCGGTAATGACGTTACTTATGTTAATGATTGCTCAACAGTACACGTGCGTCAAGGTGAACAGTATAAGGTATATACAGCGTGTCATAGGCAAATTTTTAATATGGTCCCCTATACGCGTATCAACACTTTTGCTACTAGTGTAATACATTGAAAGTGACAAACAGCGAATAAACACATTGAGTGATAATGGCACGTGACACGTAAAACGAATTGAAGATAAAAAAAAGGATATACACTGTATCTAAACAAAAAAAAAATAAAGAAAGCCAATAAAGTGCAGATCGTTCCAAATACCAATCCCGCTCGCTGAATACCGAAACGACGAAGGCTCTGGATTTTCTGCTTTTCTCGAGGATTTTGCGCGTTGAAATTGCAGCTTACAATTTTCTATGACATTCGTGTGCAGCCAATACGCATACGTCTACACGTATTACGGTGTTTGTATGCAGATATGCACATGTAAAACCCACGTGTCTCTTGTATGACAAGGCTAAGTTAGGTCCTGAGGCTGTCGAATGGAACTGCTAAGAAGTACCTGGGATTTAGGGCTTAACCTTTCTTTTTTTTTTTTTTTTTGGTAAAATGACATCCCCACCACCTTTTTCCAAGCTCATTTCCCTTTTGTGCCAAAATTTTCTCTCCGACGCACTTTCATGTTTCACTCGACCTCTTCTTCGAAACGTACGGCAGTGCAAGTTCGCGCGAACCCGCGCCGTTATAAATTGACTGGAACGATCCGATGGGAAAAAGAAGCACGCGCAAAAGATTTTTGCCGAAAATTTCGCGAAACAAGAATCGAAACGCAGTAAAGATAAACTACCAAGAAACGTTATATTTAACGATCATTTTTTTTTTTTCACGTATAATGTAAACAAACAATTGCCAAGATACTTTCTCGTTACGAAATTATCCAGAACCTTAAGTATTATTAGGAAAGCAAACTTTCACTCCAATTTCCAAACTTTCCCCCGAAATAACATCTAGCGATACTGTATCGATAATATATCAGTTAGAAAACGTCAAACATAGACATATGAGTCTTACCTTGTCTAAATATCGGAAACCGTGGTCGCGTGCAACTTGCTGAGCGACTTCGGGTCCTCCCTCGATATGCGCGGCCCACTGATTAGTATATGCACACACACCAATCCGATTAGCGTAGATCACGAGAAATCCGAGAAACGCACAAATTCCTTTAGGGCACATGTTAAACGATGCTCACTGAAAGCCCAGAGGAGACAGAGAAAAGAGGGAAAAGGAAAAGACACAAGGCTCCTTAAATTTTTTTTTTTCAAATAAACACTGCTCTCCCAAGACTAAAACGAAGATACACCGTCTTATCACAGAAATGACACCTTTCTTTCGAGTTACTCTATCTCGTCCGCATATAAGACCAATAACAAGAATGAGTCACAAATAGTCACGCAGAGACACCCACGCACCGACACACTCGTGAAAATCGAGATCACGCGGGGATTTCCTCTACGTCACACAATTTCTTTTAAAAAAACAACATTACGCGCCGTTATCATCATCACGTTAAAAGAGACATAATGTCGCACAGCTTCGATGAACCGGCGCAAACTAAATTGCAAAACCGTGACCGTTACTATCACCCACGTTAAATGGCACTTCGAACGTAGCTTAAGCAATTGGTGGGGGAACCTTAGGCCTGTGGAGGGGATACGAGAACGATCGGTATTGGTGGAATGGGAGTATGTGAGAGGAGAGGGGGAAGAGGGTAAGGAGAGGGTGAAAATCAGCACGCGTCACTAGCGATCCTCTCGAGCCCGCAATGAATCAATCCGATCGGCTCGGTAGTCCTCGCTAGACTGAGGTGTCCCGCGTAGTTTGCTGGCTGGGGACTGGTGGGGGGAATCTGTCAGAGGTTACGTAGTCTTGGAGTGGGAGTAGAGCTATTTGCTTAGGCGTGGGGATGAGTTCCTAAGGCGGTGGAGGCCAAGAACCGGGAAATCACTAGGAGCATGTCACCAGCAGTGCTCGACTACAAGTCATCAATTTAGCCTTTCGTCATATTCTCCGATAAGATTTTAGGAAATTTTCCGCGAATCCTTGACGATTTTTCCCGATTTATTTCGATCGCGCGTTACAGTTATTAATTATTGAAATTATTCCAACGATAATTAAGGTCGAATCATGAAACTTTATTTTTTTTATCTATTTCTTATTTTATTTGCTTCGCGTAAAGTCCTGATCCCTTAAACGTGACCGTCGCTCGCGATTTTAATTTTGAATGAAAATTTTCAAAAATCTTTACACGGATTATCACTGTGCGGTACTCGTTTACAGCCAAACTCTAGTCCGAATATCCATTGTACTTGTTCACTTGCATCGCTTCGGTTGGCTTTTTTTTTTCATCGAATACAGTCGTATACAAAATTTAATTTCCTCGCAGTACTGTCTTCTTCCCCCGTCGGAGACATAAGACGAGAGAGAAGATTCCGAAGGTTAACCGTGCAGGAAGATCATCTGGCGAACGATCAGGCAGATCGACTTTGAACTTATACGAAGATCATCTTGATCCTCGAGGAATTGCGATTCTCGTCGATTCCTATGGTCCCCGGAATTTCCTGCTGGTAATGCGCTTGATGGACGTTGCTGTACCCGGTTAGCATCAGAAGGATAGCGGCCATTTGTCGGCTATGTGTTTCGGGATTGATTAGACAAACGGACGAAATTGAATCTGACTGAATTATATCGTCATCTGGTATTATTGAACCCGTCGATTATTTGACAAATCCTCGATATCTTTTTTCTAGATACTCTTTCGCCATCCTCGTGAGATTCCTCTATATCGATTCTGGAACAGATTATTCGAATTTTTTTAGATTTTTATTTTATAGTAAAAAAAGAAAATTTTTTTCATTTCAACACTCTTGTCCCTTCGATTGTGAGATATCGTCAGAATATTATACGAAAAGACGTTATCGTGTCCGTACCGAAATTATCAATGTCTTTAATTGGACTTATCGCGAATGCAGTGCGACGATAAGAGGATTTCCAAGTTTTATAAATGGCGCCGACCACCTACTCCCTGTACGAACTGCTCCAGTTTCTTGATTGGAGGTCTAACAGTATGGAAACATACACACTCGTCGAAACTTAAGTAAATATACCTGTGTCAGGCATTTGAAAAATGTTGGTAGAAAAGAGAAGCGAACAAAAATTCTGCTCGGATAAAACGTATCCTCGATAGATAATAGATTTGAAGAGAATACCAGTAAAAGTTGCCCTAGTTTCTCGATTAAGCATTTGACCAACGATGAGCGAAATTCGAGTCGAGGAGCAGATCGTTGAAGGAAAAGAAAAAAAAAAAAAATACTAAATTTCTATAGCTGACGAGTCTCGTGAAAATAAACATGGTACATCGTCTTACGCGTACACGATGTAATATGGACGCGAAAGCAGAGAGCATCGTGTAAGTCGAATAAAAATTGTTGGTCAAAATCGAAAAGTGAGAAACGCGTAACGAATAAAACAATCCCATTAGAAATTTCACTAACGACGACGTTACGATGAGAATGCAGTCGGCAAATGAGAATTTTATCACCGATGCACGTGACTTTAATGATACATTAGAAAAATTCAATGGCCACCGACGACGGCGACCGGAAATTCACGAGGTCGCTAATCCGAAAAAAAAAGACGGCAATCCGATCGTACATGTACAGGATAATTTACATTCGTACAGTATTTGCATTGCGGTATAGTAAAGAGTGGAACTCGGCAACGTGATAAGACTGAAAAATGAATTCCTGAACATCTTCAATTCCATGCTGTGCCCATAATATGCCTGCAGAATAATCTTAGAATCGTGAACGCAAAGTTATTTCCGGTAAAAGAAAAACAAGTCTGATACAGGAAGTATATACAGCGTATATGGCACATGAAAAAAATAAGAAAAGAAAAAGCCGGATTAAATGGCAAATTGATACTGGGTGGCATCTGGTCTGACACGGTAGCAGTAAATCTACTTTGGATGATCTTACTGTGTGAATATGGATATAAATATAGACATATACTCGGTATACATATACATCTATAGATACACAGTGTAACAGTGCGGGCGCGTATGGTCACTCGTAAATCAGGATCCTGAAATACCAAAGCGGTGAATGCGGCGGCACCGATGAGACGTGAGGGAGAGAGAGAGAGAGAGAGAGAGATAGAGAGAGAGAGAGAAAAGGAACAAACGCAATAGGGAGAGCTAAGAGAAGTGCCAGGCAGAAAGAGGAACGGAGAGAGAAAGAGATAGGACCTAGGAAGGTAGGAAGTCCCATGAAAGTGCACGTTAGTACAAGGGACCTGAAGAAGAAGACGAGGCAGAGTAAAAAGAGAGGAGAAGCGTGGCAACGCAGCGGCGAAAAACGTGGAGGCCTCCGCTTGCCTGCTCGCTTGTCTGAATATCCTCATAATCGTGGCAACTGCGCGTCGAGGAAAATATACAAAGAAAAATGCGGAAACTTAATAGCCGTTCGGCATTCGGTGCCCAAGAGGTAAAAGGCGGCCTTGTGGACACAAACCAGGTAGCGGAACGTTACTGTACCTAAATTCCGGTACGTGCACCATTCTCCAGTATGTAAATACACGCGATAGGTAAGTGTGCACTGAGGTACAACTGATATTCATTTTGATTCTCGCTCAAGGGAAAACAAATGATTAAGGCAGAACTATACGAGCGATTAAAACAATACAAAAGCGTCATTGGTTTTACCTGTAAAAATCAGCAAAAGTCAAATTTGCTGCCTCTGTACATTATCGACAAAAAATTCCAATCCTTGGACAACGGTAACGCCGCCGTGTTATACGGTGTGAATTTTCTTTAGAGATAAAGAAAAAGTGCATTTACAGGTTAAAAGGAAAAAAGAATAAGTTCCACTTGGTTATTATCACTGAAAGTTTTACGAGGAGCCAGGGTACGATAACAACCGGAGTTATGTCACCAACGCACAAACATAACCTAAACGCACCGAGAACGAACTGACCCCAATGACGGAGCACAGATGACTGACGGTCCGGACGGTAGTCGGAGGTTTACTCCCCACTCCTCGGTCACGGCGGCGGCTCCGTTGCTAAGCAACGTGGCAATCAGCGTGTCCTTCTCTCGTGGCAGGATATGCAGCTTGAACTTTCGTGCCACCTCTGTCGCACCTGCACCGGGACGGTCGAGAGCGACTATTCGAGGGGATTTATGGACGAGTGGTGGGGGGGTTCGAGTAAAAGATATCCGAGTCTCCGAGTGGGGGAAGGATCTCTCAGTCATTCCTGTATTCTCTTTGCTCCCACCATGATCCACCTACTACTGAGTGATACTTACTAGCTGGCTCAAGCCAAGGATGCTGTCTCCAATATCCTTTGCTCTTTCCCTCGTACGTGCGGACTCCCCGCACCTGCATAGACCTTAAAAGGCAGCGTGCACTTGACTGATTACGATTCAATCTGATAAAGACTCAACGACTACGAAGCTTTGATATCAGATAACAATCAACTTATTCATATTCAAATTAATCGGAGCAATTTGATCGCTCGATTTTATTAAAAATTCCCAGCATCCTCGTCAATCCTAAAGGAACTGCGTTACATTAGCCTCGATCCTCGTCTTCCATCTCCCCAATCCACCTCATCAAACTTTCGTCATACCGATTTTCGAATTCATCGAATCTGAACAGCCATCGATGCTCCTTTGGAGCGTCTCAAAAATTTTGAACCTCACTGTACACGCTCTATTTATTTCAATGAATATTATTACTATATATATATATATATACAAAACTCGTAAGGGGATGCACACGTCTACATATCAAGATACGACCATTATGATTATTCATGACAATAGAATCGCACTTGAAGGAAAGATCCGTGACGTCATAACGCCACCTGTAATATTATTGGTCACGAGAGTCACGATGCTAGGGATTTTCAATGCGATCTCAATCTAACGATCCCCTTGTAAACAATAACGATAATAAACTTTATCAACGGTGCATACTGCATGCGGATGCAAGTTGAATTATGGATGCACCCTATTACTCATCCCGCACAATCTCCACGTTACTACCATTATTCTGCCATTGTCTTTTATAGGTCTAACCATTCCGCAAGTCATCAAGCTATTAACACAAGTCATTCGGTCTACGCGTTCTATGACAAAAGCAAAACTTCAATGACTTAACCTGCCTGCAACTGCAGTTGGGATGCGTTATAAATTCCTAGCATGGGTTTCGATTATGTAATCAGTACGTCACGTGATCCGATGAAAACATCACTCAGACACTCCAGTTGCGTTTTCGACGTACCACTGATAATCTTATTGCAGCTTAATGGATATGCGACGCATTTGCACTGGACCTTGCATATCGGATGCAGCTACGCGTTGCGATGGATCGAACATGCTTGGCAAACCGCGTTCTGCTCGCTCTCGATCCGCCATACTGATATTAATCGCTCGGCTACGTGCTATTTGTTAGCCAGTATCAAATCCAAATGATATTCGGGAAATCGGCATGGCCTATCTAACGCTAATGAATATTTCATTAGACCGAGTGTCATCTCACATGTGCAAGGGTTTATATCCGCAACATATATGTATATATGGATATTGAATGTTTCGATCGTTTTAATCTCAATTACTCAAATTGAAAAATGAATAAGCTCTGTTACAAGGTTTAACTCGGATTCGCAAATAAATAAGCAGCTTTTAAGGAATCAGGATCGTGCTAAAAATTTTATTCCCGTCTATATTTTTTTTTAAGATTAAAAATGTCGATCCGTCACAGGTATACTTTTTCGAGAGCGTGTTTGATATTTTTTTCAAGGATTTTCAAAATAATTTATACCACTAATTGAAATACAAATTTTCAGTATTCATAGTGAATCCAATGCTGGGATTAGGTTGTGCTCGAGGACACCAAGCTGATTCATTGCATCGGAACTTTAGAGCGAGTTCAAATTTTTTCGTTCTAAAAAAAATCTTACACGAAATTTTGGAATACACGACGTCATATGGTTCTTACGTTATAGCAATGATGGTAGAGAGCTGAAAGAATCAGAAAGTCATATTATGGCTTCCACGATAAGCCACTATACTGTTTTTATCAAGTTTGAAAAAAATCGTTGATGCAGAAGCTTTCGATATTTCTACATTATCGTCACTTCCGTTACAACGTTATCTTCCTACAGGCGAAGGCAACTATCAATTATTTTTCTTTGGTAGCAACGCGACCCAACCTAACCTGTGAAAAACGTTACACAAGAGCTGGTCATACTGTCACGGCTTATCGAAACGAAAATGTGTGGTGTTACCACTATACATGTCCAGGATACCGATAAGGAGTCTCGAAACTGTCAGCGAATTGACAGGAGACGATAGGAAAACGTAATCGGAAAGGAGTACGACGTGATAAGATACAAGAGAAGTAATATATATATATATATAGTATACACATATAGCCATTCCTACCAGCTGACAAATCGAATCTCAAATCTGCAGTTAATTTGCGATAAAAAAATATCATATCGGAGTTTGCGAATATCAGTACCGTTATCGATGAACCTATTGTAAATAAATGGTAGAACTTGAAAAATTTTCTTGTTATCTTCTACAGCCAATAGGGAACGTGCTGAAAATTTGATTCGTGAAACTTGGGCAAATTTATTCAGAGCTTCAAAAATTGCTACTGGGCGTACGGAAACGATGTCTGACTCTTTGCCGGCGATATCTACTACTTGCGTTCGAGTTAGACGCGGAGGACTTGACCTTTGACTTTGGTTGTGTCAGACACGAAGGACTAGGTTGGTTAGAATTTCAGGGCTGTACTTATAAAGGTTCGAGGTAGTCGCGAGGTAGTTACATCGAAATACTATCCGACAAGAGTGGGTAGTGCTCGAACGAGGTGAAGGAGAAGAAGGTTGAAGAAGGTTGAAGGAGGTTCAAGAAGCACTAGCCCTCTTTGGTTTGTAGTTGGCTGAGTACGATAAGTCTACATATCTTTAAGCCTTGGCTACGTGCAATACGTATGTGAAGTATTGTCAAAATAGCCCAGGCAATATGAGGCCAGCAGCTCCGTAGTGATAAGGGAAATGAAAAATAAATGAAAAGTCAAATTTCTATAACGTGCGATCGGTGCCATTATTCATTTTTGGGTAGTTGAATTTGGCCCTTTTTTCTTTTTTTTCCAGTTGACATTGTAGTTATTTGCTTTGAAAATTTTTTGAAAGCATCAGCCAAACGATATCACGACCCGGCCAATCGATCACGGCGGATTTCGATAAAGGCACGATATAGTAACGTAATACAAGTAGACGACTGTAAAGGAAAAATGTGAAACAACGCAAAAAATTGGCCAACAAAAAAAGATACGCGTCTGTAGCGAGAGTCTGTTTTTTTTTCGGCTACTTTTCAGGTTTTTTATTCTTTCTTTTTTGTCCCCAATCTCGCTGCTGCTTCTTTGTCCTTATTTGGTTTCCTTCGAGCATCCAATGGACGATTATATTAATGTCGTCAAAAGATGAGATTAAAAAAAAAGAAATGAAAATATGGAAAAAAAACATAGCAAAGGCAAAAAATACAAACATTCTCCCAACGTACCTACTTATTTGAGCTTCATATTTTTTTTTTAAGGGTCGCGGAAACAATATTTGAGGTGTGGCGGGAAATATGAAATTGACGAAAAAAAAAGAGAGGAAAAACAGGAATAGAGGATAGTAAGAAAAAAAATCGACAGACGACAAATCAATCGCTCTCTTTTTTTTTTTAAGATCACGCAATAGGAACGTTTTTATCGAAATTTTCTTTTCCATCGACGTATTTCTCGACCATTGCGTTTCACCGTACGAAGAAAATGAAATTCGACAATTGAAAACAACCATAGCAGTATACACTCCGATTCTCTGACATAACCAAAAAGTTTCTTCGCGAAGTCAAGTATAAGGATCCTTTGAGCGATAAAGAAAAAGATAGATTAATGTAAAATATAACAAAAAATTCAAGAGCCAAGAAAATATACCAAGAAATTTCAAGAAATAAAGATATTATTGAATCTAAATTTTTTTTTCATTCATAATAAAACCATAAAATAATTCGCCAACGAATAAACATCCTTTTCAAAAGAGGCCATCTTCTTACGTGTTTCAATGTAACAGAGACCCCTCAGACTTCACGTGTTATTTCATCGATCGCCTATAGTAAGCGCTTTGAATATATACAAAGGGTGGATACTAAATCATACACGGGCCATGCGCTTTTTCCAAGTGCAAATATTCCCTTTGTTCCGTGCGATCTGGACCGTTGGCTAATTACATTTTTACATTCTAAACGTTATACATATATGTCTATAACAAACTTATCATACATCCCTATCTTTTTTCGTCAAAAATACGCAGAACGAACCGGAAGCTCTTGGCTTTGATCACAGCTGCAGTTTTCTTTCATGTATGCCAGAGTTCCCGCAGGTATGCAGCCGTGCTTTTATTTGTATTTGACCAGCATCTATGCAACATACGGAGAAACCAGAAAAATCCTATATATCGTTATGCATATATTAAGTTAGATTTCGAAAGGCAATCACGACATATTTTATTCATGAAAAAGTTACGAAGAAACGGATACCTCGGCGCCTATTCACATTATTCCCTACCGGACTGACATTATATTTTATACGTACCGGTGAGATATTACGATTCTCTTTGCCGTCGGCTATATTTTAGTTCGCTCTTACGTTTTTCACCCTATTTTTCCGTTATTTTTCACGTGTGGCTCTTACACACACGTATACCACGTGTCCATGCTCCGACGTCACTAAAAATGTCAAGTTTTGTGTGGCAAACGAAATAATCAATCCCTTTAAAATTAAACGGTCATTAAGTTCGTTGTAATTAAAAAAAAAGTCAAATCGAAGAGACACACATGGGCAATAATGTTTGTTTCGCCAATGAACAATTTTCACACCGACACAGAGTCTGCTGCGCCTTTAAACCTGAAGTCTCGAGTCAACTCGGTCCAAAGCTCAATCCAGTGTCAATTATCTCGACGTTAACTTTGTCTCTTGAGACCAGAGCGGTGGGATTGGAATAGAATCGTAAAATTCGTTTGCTCCTGCAGGAACATCTGGGATTTCCAACATGCGCCGGTTAGCCTCATTAACTTGAGTAAATTATAATATTCCGTGAATTACTGTTAATTCTTGTATTAAATAGATCAAAGGACGTGAAAATTATATCAACATTGTTACCACCGGTAAAGCTGCTTTCGCTGTAGAAACCAAAGCTGTACATTCAACTTTATTTGGTGCGTTAGTTCTGAATAGACCTGTATACGGTATGCAACTGCACACAACTGCGAATACCTAGATCCGCGTGCATCCCGACATATCCACGTATGCATGTGGACGCATAGGGAGGATTACATTCGAAGCTCTGAATTGGTCCGGAGTTGTAGAATTCATGATATTCCATATATCCAGCTGAAATGGACTGACAGTTGTAACAACGTTGTAACAATTAAAAACGTGAGCGAGTACGCGGTTGAAAAAAAAAATTTACCTAAGCCTCTCTCTCCCTCTCTTTTTTTTTTAACTTTTCTCAAAATCTGCAGGATTACAACTTTATTAGTGAATTTCGTTTGGCAATCGGAATCGCGCAGATTAACCCACTTTTCGACGTTCCTATTCGAACGTCCGACCAAACTGCGACTGTTACTACTTGGTTACTCGCCTCTTCTGAAACTCCACTCGCGTTAGTTAAATATTGCGACGGGTCGTTTCGAAGTTCCTTTGCAAAATAGATTACAACTAGGACGTCACAGAGAGCTTGGAAGAGGCGAACGAACGTACAGGCTCAAGAGTCTAAGTGAGTTAGCTGCGGATTAGGAAGTTGAGATTCGTTTCCTTGGAAACAATTATTGGTGTCTTGAATATTCATATATTTACAAGACAATATTTAAAAGTATTTTTTTCTCTCTCTACGTAGATATACCGAATTAATTAGGAGGGAAATAATTTTTTATTAATTAAAAAAAAAATACGTTTAATTACACGGACGTCGCGCCATTGAATACATTGAATTTTGTCGTATCGGTTAATTTGTAACGCTTATCGAAACCGAAATAACGTACAGAAGTATCATGAATACGAGCTGAAAAATAACTGTCACTATACAGGGTGTTTCGTTTAAATTGATTAGCCAAAATGTCTTCGTCGTCAGTAAAGTGTATTTTGCATTGTGAAACAATGCCTACGTTTTATTGCGTAGATTTTTAAATGTCGCGGAAAAAAAAAATATTTCTAACTCATAGACCTATGGCGATTCCAAGCAGACGGACTTCCCTGAACAAAAGTCGGACTAGCGAGCGTCGATTCTTATAAGTTACTGGGTATCTTATAAAAGTATTGATAAGATTTGGATAAGGATCCAGGGTCGCCCAACGAGGACAAGAAAGTGAAAGGAGATCCTGTCTCAGGAAGATCTATTCGCAGTCTTCAGGATTCGTTTAAGATAAAACTGGATCTTCAGATCATTATCTACGAGATCCAGTCTACATTCGAATCGCGCAATTCCACGTCAATTCGTCCTTGCCTAACGAATCCCTTAAAATTTTATTTGAAATTCCTCCTACCTCAACTCCAGATTAGATCCCTCGTTTATATTCTCCCATTTTACCCGTAACATTGCCTAATATTATTTTCCAAAAAAAAAAATCGAACAATCGATAAAAATCAATAAACTTAATTATCCTTCCCAACGAATTCCCACGTATTAAATTTACCTTATAAGTGACTTTCGTCGCGTTTTACATATCATTCAAGACCTTATCAAAATACCTTTATCGTCCTCTATACTTTGCTTCTCATGTCACAAGTTCGTGCAGACGATAATTAAGTTTCGATTTTGCACTGGATGCACTATTTCGCGGCACAGCAGATACCCGCAACTCCATTACCTGCTTACACGATAAACTCAATGAAATTTCAAGGTGAATAACTTAATTTTATAATTCACCTAAATTCCCTCGACGACCATAAACATACTCACCGAGCACAAACGACGATTCTCACGGTATCAGCGATATTAAATTGCACTCTGTCGCATTGTCTCTCCGGCATGTATATGCCAGGTACCTAGACCGTACAATTCCGTATAACGGTCATCATAGGAAACTCTCATCCGACGTTGGTCCATATACACGTATGCCTCATGCCCGTTAACAAGCCGAGGTAGCTACATAGGTTGAAATACCTTATATCTCACGTCATACACATATATATCACGGTTTGCCTATATCAGTATCTATAGCCATTGCGCTCTAGAAACAAGCAGTAATTGCAGCGCAAGCAAGTGCAATATGCAACCGCCAAAGTTTCCTGGCTGCGGCAGGACAGCTTTGTGCCGATCCTGAAACGAGCTAAATTTCACGGTAATTGGTGTAAGGACGATGCAACCAGGTAGAGACGTATGTACATATATGAACTACCTACAATATACCTACATATATACATTTGCATGTTAGGACTTCCTGCAACAACTTTAGCAAGTGGTGCAATTAATTTTGCAAAATATCTGCGACACTGTCTGGTCTTCTATTTCGGAACTTGGTAGATCCTCGTGTTTATTTTATTGCTTTATTTATTTCCCTTATCGTATACAATATATCGGGTGGTTCTTATTTATGTATTTTTTTAAATATTCCTTTATACTCTCGCGTGATTGATGAGCGCTATTGTGCTTCTTGGACTGGCTATCTTTTTTATTATTTTCTTTTTTTTTTCATGATTCTCCTCTTTCTACCGACTGTTGTTATTATTTGTGCACATCCTTTCCAGGGAATTCAATCCTCGAGACAACATTGCGCTCTTATGCAATACATCGTACGTGCATTGAATCGAACGGCTTTTGACTATTTTTAACCTAGGAGATCAAGTTAAAGAATCTCCGCGTCATCAGCTCTATTTCTACATCTAACTAATCTAAAGCTACTTGATAAACTTGAAAACGGATGCATCGATGTGAACGAGGTTTTCATATAAATGCATATCAATCTTGAAACTTGTAGGTGACTGAACAAAAAAACTTTTTTATATCACGATGATCAATAATTTAAATACAAATAGCCATCCAGCCAGAAAACCACAAAAAATAATTATTATCTTAGAGTATTAAAGATTTTTCAAAAAAGCCTAAAAAAAATTGCCATTTGTACGCATAACACATACGATCGTACAACTGAGAACTCGATACTAGATAAAATCAATAGATCCTCACGACTTTAAAAAAAATTTATATATATATTTTTTTCGTTAAATTTTATTCTTTTTGTTTCCTAATCAACATTGCGTGACAGCAAGTACTGACGTTCTAAAGTAGCCTGCTACGCGAGTACTTTAGAGTAGGCGCACTCTATAAAGTGGAGTAGCCCCTGTAGAGGACAGACAGCCACGGAAAATCAGTTTGATCCCGAAGGAAGTCGAGTTTCTGTCCGAGACAGAATTTGCCGTTCAAACAAACAATTTCAAACTGAGAAGGCGGGCAAGTTCGAGGTACAAGGATTACGAGTATTTGTCCGGGTTGACAGAAACTTATTACTGGCATTATATGAAGCGCTTTGTTATTATATTCCAACGTTCGCCACCCTATACCTACGAAGATATAGGTAAGGCAAAACAGGCAAGCGTCGTCTTCGCTAGACTTGCTTGGATCCTGACGAAGTGACTGGGTACTGTGCAACGAGATACGTCACTATCAGATAGCCATCAGACGCCAGACGTCGAGTGACGTAACGAGCAGTAAGATTTAAGAAATTAGTTAATTCTGACAAAAATAGGGTCAGCCAAGACAACCAGGAGCTAGGACGCAGATCACTCGACAGCCAATTTCTTGCTCTGGACAAAGTCTAGGCTGACACAGGCCACGGGTCAATGAGAAGTGATAAGAGATAACCGAAACCGGAAGTAAAGGGGTTAAATGTCGTTCAAAAGATTCTTCAGCTAATTTATCTGAAAATATCTTATCTCGTCGCACGTATTATACGCAGATCATTTTCATTCGACAAATTTTATACGAGTGACTGTACCGTCAAGTAATAACTTCATGATATGATTTTGTTCGAGAGAAACACACTGTAGTTTTCAGGGAGGACATAAAGGTCGGTACGTAATGCCGAGTTTCGTGTTTCAGTGCAAATAATACGTCGGTAATGGAAACGAACGAAATTTCTAAGCCATTTAGTTTGCACTGTCCTCGTGCTCGGAGCTACGGTCAGAATTCATATTGAATTTCAGATACGGCGTTTGTTCCTTGATATACGTCTATTTAATTTCATTGAGTGGGCGCTTTGGAGAATATTAGTTGGCGAACTATATTTTTTTCTGCTGAATAAATGAAAAGTTCGTAGTTTAGTAAAACACGTGAAATTTGGTATAATACAAATACTGCGGTACAATGTCAACAAAAAATACTACGGTCGAGAAAGTATAAATAAAACGTAAATATATATATATATA
>JASANN010000385.1:20238-82597 GCA_031762395.1 Calameuta pygmaea | reverse complement strand
TATATATATATATATACCAAATGCTATTTTATCGAAGAGAGATAAGTAACCCGTAAAACGTATTCGTTGATACGAAAGATACTCTTGCCTATCTCTTTTGGTATCTTAAGGATGCAGCCATGCATCTAAACGTATGCAGTTCTCGATTTGCTTTCGAACTCGTTTCAAAAGTTTATTTTGATCCTCGATTTTTCCCACGTAAACACGACAGGTCGTCTCCCTCGTTATTGCTGGAGGAAGTACGAGGCCAATCTGAGCAAATGAACACGAAGTCTAGGTAATAAGACAAGCACGAGTACCCCTTAGCGTATCTTGCTTTGACCGAAATACCCTGGATGGTATATTTAAGCGTAGAGTCACGATAAAAAATCAGCTGGCCCGTAACGTAAAAGTAACTAAACGCTGCGAGCTACATTGAAACTTTAATAACGGATACTGAAAACGGGACGATTATATTAAAAAATTGAATAGACTTGTCAGCCTCTGAAAACGAGTACGAAATCTGTAGAATAATGTACCAAAGATAATGTCGAATAAGGTCGTACAAAAAAAATGTCAATGGTCCGTCGTTAAAGAATCTTTATCAAAACCTACTTCCACAGAGCATAAAGATAAAGTTCTCGTTCAACAAAAAAAAAAAAAAAAAAAACGATAAGTAGTCCTTCGGTACCGTTTGGTTAACGAGGCTCTCAGTGCCAATAAAATGTGGCCAATTAATCGCTAAGGATCCTCGCGGTAATACTTTTCGCCATGACGTATACCAAGTGAAATTTTACATGACCCCATTACCGCTATTCTTTATGGAGCAGTGAGTTTTAAAATGGGTGGATGGAGCGAGCGAGTGAGAGAGAGAAAGAGAGAGAGAGAGAGAGAGAGAGAGAGAGAGAGAGAGAGAGAGAGCTAAAGAAAGAAAAAAAATTATTCTTCGGACTGACAAGCATCAACGAACGAGACCTCGTCGTACGTTGGCAGTAACAATGATAGCGAAGAGACAGTCGGGCAGGAGACAATTTTTCCTTTTTTAGGTCTTCCGAAGGAAAATCTTATTATTTCCCCTCAGACAATCCCACGCAACGTGACTCGTTCGACACCGCCATCTTCGACAGTGGCACCCTCTCGTGTCAGTACGTGAAAACAGTTCTGGGTTTTTCCCCTTAATAGAAATCTCATTGTTATTATTATCTTTCGGTAATCTTTAATTCCTCAGTGCCTCCCCCCTCCCCCTCCATCGCGACACCCCCGCCACTAGCATTTTTACCTATACCAACTTCACTGATAGCCACGTACAGTCAACTTGCTCTAATATCGCTATCGCAATCGGAAGCATGAACAGCAGGGATCATCCAATCTTCCTATCACCGAGCCAGACGTCTTTTTCCTCACAACCACCGTTTATCGATCGGCCGGTATCACCCTCTGTGAAATGTATGTATACATATATCTTAGTATATAAGAGTCTACTATGCTATATATATACATAGAATATATATATATATATATATATATATATGGAACTAAAGAAAAGTCGTTTATTTTTCCAAGAGGGTCAACTTGCTTTTCCACACGCCTCACCCCAACCTCAACCACTTCCGTAGACAATTAATTTGCCTGGAAAAATGATTAACGCCGCCCTCCTCATTATTATCGACCTTCGAGTTGTCACTGTGAAAAATATCTTTTGGCATTGCTATCTTCTTTTTTTTTCAATCTGATCAATTAATCGATTGATACTAGACGATATACGGGATACCGAGGCGTGTTACTTTTTTTTTTGTTTGCCATAATATTTTATTACTGTCGTTCGAGTGGGAATTCACGTTGAGCCTCCTTCGAATTGAAGCCGCGAACGATTTACAATTTGCGAATGGTCGATCGAGCGTTTCGCGAATATTAATCGCGTTCGATGATTTTCATTAGAAACAAAAAAAACAGCTGTTGACGATTTCCAGAGCATCGGTTGTTTGACTAAAAATTTATCAATTTTCGCATCGCGCAAGCACGTGCTCACCGCGAGTAGGTTATTCGCATCGACTAAAAGTCGCGAATTGAGGTTAGCAATTATTGGAGTTTGTCCAATTAGCGTATTTGACGTTTCGCTTATTATTGTCATTATTATTCATTCGGGCACGAAATTCCTAATTATCGTTCATCGTTATAGAGATGCGTCGTTGCCGTATCTATTAGTTCAAGGTGAAACGATAAGCTAATTTGACTTGACATAAGAGATCTGTCAAATTGATTTCCCTAAAGTAAACAAAGCAACGGCGATTGCGACTATCGGCGCAATAAAATTCTCAAAAATTCGCAGGCGGTATTATTAGCTGGAAAAAAAATGCAGAAAATATAGACAGGCAAAATACTTCCATTTACGAGATCTATAGGAAAGTAATGGCGCCTAAGCATCGTAAGGGATGTCTGTACCGTAACACTTGCTGAAATGCCAAGACAATTTCGCGAACATATTGCGAACATTACACCGTCTGGAATTGTTTCGTTGTTGTATACGAATAAAATTGTCACTATGAATTATTACCAGAAGCGAAATGGACGTGCGGGTATGAGAAAGGATGATAAGAATTTCGTGAAAAAAAAAAAAGGTCGTAAAAATTTTTCGTAAAATTTTTTTTCTACAAAAGTAAAGTGCGTACTCGGGTATAAAAATTCGGGTCTGCAATTAATGAAAAAAACAGTACGTATCCCTTTTAGTTATATTGTCACGCTCGATTCTCTCGAGTGACTGTACCGTGTCTCGCTGCCGGAACAATTTACGTGAGAGTCTTTATGCTGTCAGAGGGATGCCACGTGGTGGCGAAGAAAGTAAAGGATTTGCCGAGAGTTCTAGATAAATTTTATGCGTCTTCCTCACTGTATACGCAGTTACGCGTGTATTCGTATGTCAGTACGTAATCGCGTGCGCGTAAGCGTGAATTTGGGATTTTTCCACAAATCGCAAGTCATGCCTTCCGGGAGGATTAAAGCGGAAACAGGGTGAAAATCGAGGACGGTTTTCGCTGCCAAATAATTCGCGACTCTCTCGCGCGACTAACGAGCCTAGGTAAAACAGGCAAAAGTTGTCGTTTCCGGTTGCGGCAATTTGCTAACCTAACCTGACCCAACGTTAAAACCAAGCCAATGCGGATCCGGCTTAACTTCGACTGACGTAAAAGGAATGTCACGGAATAGAGCAAAGCCATAGTTTCTGGGATTGGTGGTTTGCTCAAGCTAAAATGTCTGCGAGTGGCGCGAGGCTGCAACGGAATTTGATTTTGTGCCAAATCTCCTAGTACCACGTAGACAGTCCTAAGTATTTACCTACTTTTTACATTCGTATCGTCCACTTGGTCCGAAACGGTTCGGAACATGTTCCACCGAATCTATAGTGATAGAAAATTTTTATCATGAGTTCGCTTACCCTTTTACTGTGCATCTGCCAATTTATTGATTTCGATTAAATCGATCTCGATTCTCTCGGCACTTTGAATTACGTAAAATTAATTTAATTCGCGTAACGGTTACGTATTAAAAATTACAATCAATCGTAATATTCACAATCGTATAATTCACAAATAATAGATAAGAATTTTGGAAAATCGCGTCTTTAAACTTTTCGCGATTGAAGTCTGTAAGATCGTTCGTTCGCGAGATTACGTGAAATTTTTAAATTATTAAAAATAATGCTGTTGCTTTTCAAAGACGTAATTTCTTTTACTTTCTTTTTTTTTTCTTCAGATGAAATTTATTCAAAACTTATTTACTTCAAAAGTAGACACTTTAACACTACTGCTCTCGAAGTTTGCGCGCAAAAACAGAATATCCTTGCGCTTTAGTTCGTACGAATCTTTACGCTTTCTCGTTCAGAGTTCATGACGTTCTCGTGGAAATGGAACGTAACGTATACGTGTCTGACAAAACAGCGTTCTCAAACTTTTTCAGTTGAAGTTTCACGTTGGTAAGGACGAGTCAAAAAAAAACTATCTCAGAATATCCGAGAGCAATTGAAAACTGTTTACACGAGTTAGATAAGCTATCCGGTGTAAACACGGGAGATGTAAATTGCTTGTTGTTCGCGATGTGCAGAAATGCAGCAAGATGTCGTCAGTTATAAGGAGTAAAAGATGAATGGAGCACATAAAAGATAAATTGTTACAAAAATAAAAAATTTGAATAGTACGAAATAAAAAGAGAAGATATTAACATATACTTTGAGACAATGAAAAAGGAAAGGAAAAATTTCACGAAATATATATATATATATATATATATATATATATTTGTAAACTCTAATTATTTACATCTATCTCCTTCTTTTTATCCTTTTTCCAACAATTCTAACACACAACTAATTTTTTGTTTCAAGATTGCGCGAATTTCAAATTCCACAGGAATTTATGTAGATCGCGATAAGGTAGACCTGAAGCTTTTGCTTTCCTTTTTTTGTTTCGTAAAAAGGGATGGTCCTTCTTATCCACCCTTAGATAAAGCCGTCGAGGGATAAGGTAGGTAGGTAGGTAGGTACGTCCCTGATTTTCGAAATAAATGACTGGAACGTATTAGGATAAGAATAGGATGATGCATATTGAAAAGTGGAGTTACTTGACAAAATAAATCGCAAGACAAATATAGTAACACGTAAAATTTGTTAAGCGCACTAAATTTCCAAAAAAAAAAGTTCAAGATCATGTTTTTATTTTTATTTTGCAAATCGCCTAGATCTTGATAAAGAATGGGCTCTGCTTTTTCGTTTCCTTCTGTTTCGCAAGGGTAGCAGGGATCAACCTTATTATCTACGGTTAGATAATACCCACTAGAAAAGAAGAGAGGATACCCTCCTGAAATTGGGGATAGATAAAAGAAAGGACTAGATAATATAAATAAATTGGTTTATATAAAAAAACACTTAATCCAACATCTTTTTCAACAGCTCCCGTATCATCTCGCTCTCACAAGTTTCGAGGTAAACTTCGATTTTGAAATTTAATACAAAACAAATTGAGTCCAATGTTTCTTTAATAATTCGAATTTGATATACCTATATATAGCCCAACGAAGAAACGTACTTAAAGTATAGTACGTAGTAGACATGTAAATGCATACTCGTAGCTTTATACATGGCTACCCACATTTTCAAAAATGAAGCTAATGTTTTCAACTCATTCACTTTCCATTATGAAAAGCATTTTTGTATAGAAAATTCTGACAATAGAAGCGCTTAGAGGTAGCCATGGCAGGAGCTCCAAGTGCTACGCATTTAAAGCCTGCACGATACATATTCAGCACTTTCAAGCAGCACATCCTAAACTTTTACGTAATTCAGAACATATTCCCAAATACAGATGTTACATTGAAGATAACATAAAACCAATAATTTTCAAATTCAACTCAAGAAACAATTAAACCGATGACTGTTTTTCATTGTCGAAAGACAAACAAAACTTTAATGCATTAATAATGACTGAAAAAAAAATCATTAAACATTTGTCGTTTTGAATTTTGTCAAAAACCATTCTCTAAGCACAACTCTATTTTGACAAGGATCATCGTTATTAGGTAGTCCCATTGAGCTGACTATGCTGTACTACGGGCTATTATGAGAGGATGGTCCACTTACAGGCAGTTGGTAGATACTAAATAGTAACCGATAGCCGAAGCCATTCGATCGGCGGTACGTCCCATGAATTTTCATTGAGTTCAGAAAAGGGAGGCCCACGATCAGCCAGAGGTTTGCCGATAGTCGCTCTCGACTTTGTGAGAGAATGAGAAAGCGCGACAAGGAGAGAATGACATAGAAAGAGGGAGAGAGAGAGAGAGAGAGAGAGAGAGAGATAAAACGAGTAGGACAGAATGGCGATGGCAGGAAGCTTTTTGCCAGAGTCAATTTTTCATTCGGGCTACCCCAATGGATTGGCCAATGACGTTTCGATCGATTCCCGAAAACTTGTCAATGCTTCGGAATATCAATTACATCGAAGTCGCTGCTCACCCGTTACGGTTCATTGTGATATTTGACACAGCCACTGTACAATAACACGATAGACGATACACAATGCAAAGATACAGCTTAATCGTTTTAATAGAGATCCCTATTAAAATATCATTTTGTATATTTTTCTTTTATTTTTTCCCTATCCATATCACCGTTACGTTTTTCTATCAGCATACCGAGAAATGTCGATTTTCAAATTTCCTATCGAGCAGTTTTTTCTGCGAAGGAAGACTCGAAGAGGGATGATTCCTGAAATCATTGAAAACTTTCCAAACTAATTTTGAGTCGTAAGATCAATGTATAATTATTTTTGTTTACATTAATAAAAGAATTTATCTTTCGATGATGAATCTTAAAATTCTCTTAAAATTCTGACTTAACCAAACTGCAGACACACAATGAAATTTGACCTTCCTGGGTAGTAGCGAATTTTCCTGAGCTCATCCAGCCTCATTCAAATTGTATCATCCGGAGGACTGAATCGTCTCGCCAGGCCTGAAAAATTTCTTAGGGCCGTTCGAAAATGCAACGTAAGATCGCGGTAACATTGAGTTATTCAATAGGACGCGGAGGCTGTGTGGAACGACGCTCCAGGGACTCGTATCGTCTCGCCCTGTTCCCCAAAGGACTTTGCTCGGCTATTCCAGGATGAAACTCTCCTACCTCCAGGAATTGCACTCAACCGTCCCCTTCTTACGTTGGGATATCAACCTCCCCTAAGATGCCAACCTCCAGCATCCTAACCCTCCTAGGGAAGCACCAACCATTGACTTCCTAGCCTTACCTATCCTCGACTCCCATTAAATTTCAGGGTCCAGAGTAAACAGCAGCGTGCATCCCTAAATTACCAGAGTCACGACAAATAAGACCGGATAATGGAGCGTTTCTTATTACCTTTGGGATTTATTTAAATTTCCCTACCTACGTACCCTTGGAATTAGGAACTAGAGCATCAGCCAATTTTATATTGTTCAACGTCAAAGTTTGGAAACGGTCAAAGCTGAATGATCGTCATTCAGTGATGCTGTTTAAGCTAAGAGCGTGCAGAGGACGTAATTAAAAAAAAAATAAAATCAAGTTATCTTATCAATCACGTATGGTCGACTTGCCTCGATACACCAAACAATCCAATTAACAGCGCAACGACAACAATGACGAATGTTGATTACGTTTATGACTTTGAGCTGAGCGACCGAACATACAGGATTATTAGAGAATAATTCATTAACACAAATTAGACCTTATATGTAATTTCTATGGCAGTGCCAACTTCGTGTGGACGCCAATACTCTTAACCCAGGCTGTATACGTGCAGAGTTAATTACGCAAATTAGTACAGTCAATAGAGGCACTGTTTACTGTTATCGATGATTGCGCGTTGCACAAATGCGTTTCACGTCACTAGCAGCTAACGGCCGAACTCGTATAAAATATATTGTCAGATATGCGGACGGACACAAAGAGCCAATTATTTTAATTCAATAACAGATTCGAATGGACAAATTGCTCGTAAGTAAATCCACTGGTTTACGTTTTTCGTAGTTCGCTTTGTTCGCAGTCGCACGGTCCATAAATTTAGTCCAGGTTATCGTGAGCTTTGGTTAAGGCGAAGTTCCGTACGGTAATTGAGCTGTTTCGAGGTAAGCTGGCTCGGGTAAAACTTTTTCCTCCAGGCACTTGTTACGTCGAAAGCGATCGGGCACGTTGCGTTTGGGGGAAAAAGAAAAACAAAAAAAAAATTTAAAGCTCGACTAGCGGACAGCAGGTGCGCGCAAGAGTGACGATAAATTATGGAAAAGTCTTCGAGCGCTGCCGACTCGGTTGGAAAGTGTTGCGAGACTCCCGGTTGAGAGATGAGAGTCGCGTCTGCGGCTTTTCCGTAATTAAGGCCTGCTCCGAGTCATCCTCGAACTTTGAGACTTGCAAGCCACGCACTTACGGGCGAGCCGGCTAACCTTAAACTTCAAAGCGACGTGCTTGCAGTGCCGCAAACCTACGGAGAGAAATTTGAAGAAAGTTTTTTGAAAATTAATTTTCAGTTAGAAAAATTCTTATTTTGATATTGGAATTTGAAAGGGATTATCGCCTAAAAAAATAAGTATGCGAAAGACGGTCTGGTTTGACGTCAGGTCAGGTTGGGCTGGAGAATTAAAAAGCACAGAATCACAATGAACGAGGATACGCCTGTTACGGGTATTTTTAATAATTTCCGTATCAAAGGTATTTTTCATGAAAAACGTCGCTTTCGTGGTTTACCTGTCGTTTCGCAATGAGACGAAAAAGAGGCGAGGAACGACAACGTATTTTTGACGACATGGAAATGAACTGGCAAACAATTAGCGAGACCAGTTAGTTTCTGTACTGTAACCGGTATGGGTGTGTCCTGAGGGGATGAAGAGAAAGGGCTAATGGGGTACGTATAGAAAGGGTTGCAAGAGACAGAGAAAGGCGTCGCTGCGCCGACTGCGAACTGTAGGGTCAAGGGTCGACTCCCTCACTTATTTATACGTGCTTAGTCAGCTGAAAAGAACCCTTTTGACTGCGATGCTTTCTTGCTAGCGGCGACCATTCATGCCAAAGCCACCGCTAGATTCCTTTGGGTTAGGACAGTCGAGTCGTTCGACTTTGCGGTCAAATTATTTCTGTATGGAAAAGGAGAGATTAACGATAAATTTATTTTGCCTTTTTTTTCAATTTCGCGCATCCGGTCAATAACTTACGGGTGTTGCCATTCGGAACGGAATAAAGGGGACGAAGCGGCGGAAATCTTTAGCTTTTTTTTTATTATTGGTAAATCGATTCTCATAACTGATATTTGTCATAAACAAGTTTCAATAGATTCGTACATATTTGTACGGGTACGCTTACGTCATCTTGCTTCACAATGGAAATCGTCCTTAAATTATAAATGTAAATTTGAAGAGTAATTTTTTGGGGAGTTTCAAAGGGCGATACGATGAAGGATGATCATTGATCAAGATTATAGGCCAATAGCGTAAATCTCTCGCGCGAAGTACAAGGCGGTAACAATGCCGATAAGGAAACATCGAGAATTTCAAACGAAGTGGATCAGGTCTACCAGAAAGATAAGACCTAATCCGCTCTTCGTTGTGCTCGACCTAACCTAGCGAAACCCAACCCAACGTATTCTAACCTTAAATGGTTAGGTAACCCAACGTCTAACGTGAAGAGGATACCATAGCGCGCGTTAAGAAGGATACTGAGGTAATCGAGCGTGAGAGAATCATCCCTGAGTCGGCAGCGAGACTTCTGGCACGTTGAATTTTCCTGGGAGAAAAACGATTCAAAGGAAAACATTTTTTTTAAATATTGAAAAACGAATCGATTCCGTCCTATCGATTCTACCTAGATTATTAACATTGACACGTGGTAACCGTGGGGGCCGTCAATTTCGTCATTTGTTCTCTTTCATAATACAAAAGGACCTGAGTCAAGCCACGTGCGACGATGCTGCGAATTTACTGACACATCCTGAAGTTGGCCAACAGTAATTTCGTTGACGGTACCAACTGCGGTTGTAGGACCGAAAAAGATAATGTGAGTGGAAGCTTCATTATTGGATTCCATAAAAAGTCATACAGATACGATTCCGATGTTATCAGTTAAAAAAAAAAAATTTAGTGAAACTTTTTCCCTTTTTCCACCCTCGAAGGGTTCTGTAGAGAGAGAGAGAAAAAAAGCTCAGATCTTTTTGCTCGCTCGTTTCAGGTCGCCTCGATGAATTCTGTAGGGTGGCGACGTTTGAGAGGGTCTCCTGCAGATACTAAATGCAGAGGGTCCTAAAGGGTTGGTACCTAGTCGGGTAATTTGCACCGACCTTTTGAACCTTCGTTCTCACCGGTATCTGAATAACTTGAGGGTGTTTCGCCCGGCACAAGTATAGGGTTGGCTCGACTGCCTGTCGGTATCCTTGAAAGGGCGCTAGGAAACAGGCTAGAGTGAGAAAGCTTTGGAGTTGGGTTTGAGGCGTTTGAGGGAGTTGCGATGGGGTCACCCATGCAAATGAAGGACACGCTCCGAACGTTTCCCACGACTCGTGCCGTTCGGAACGACCTATTGACCTCGACAAATGTAAACAAGAAGAACTGGCCTTGCGAGAGGTCAAAGGGTGGTGGCAGTGCAACCTCTTTCTCCCACTGCAAACTTCACTGGTTCGTCTCTGCCGTCAGCCCCAAGTACTTGGATACTCGAAACAAGAAAACATTTAAAAAAAAAAAAACCGCCAAACGATTTAATTTTTCGATCAAAATCATTTTACAATGTCCTGATAATAAAATGTAATTATCAAACGCCAACGTCGCTAATTTATTGTAATAAAGTACAATTATGAATCTTCACGGTTCAATGAACACGGCAAGACCCTCCGAGTCAGCCCGCCTAATACATAAACTACCCTTAGGATTTTCATTATGGGTCCCAATTGAATACACTTATGCATAAGGGAGGTCGGTCTGCCCTTATCGCGGCAGGTTTAGCTTGATGAATGTTCATTAAATATTTTTCTGCCCTTTTCAATTAGAAATTACGTTTCGTGACACCTAACCTTATTGAACCTGACGGGGTTCGTCTCCAAGGTGGCATCTTAGTCAAATTAATTCTCCGACGGAGTTCATCAGCTCGAGGCCGACGAGCATTTTAACGAACTTTGAACTCTGCTAAAGAAGACACCGGGGATACAGCCCTTGCCTTAGTCACTCGCAAAGGAACTTTTGTTAAATTGGCTTTAACCTAGAGGCTGGCGATATTAAT
This sequence comes from Calameuta pygmaea, assembly GCA_031762395.1. Classification (NCBI taxonomy): domain Eukaryota; kingdom Metazoa; phylum Arthropoda; class Insecta; order Hymenoptera; family Cephidae; genus Calameuta; species Calameuta pygmaea. The sequence goes on along the minus strand of JASANN010000385.1, from coordinate 71,844 downwards.
GCGTTTATAGCTAAGTAGACTCCGCGTCAAAGAACTTACGAAATGTATCTATATCTCCAAGATAGACATACACGCATGGCGCTCACACATGTACGTAAAGGGTTTACCTAATTACTGAAAATTCTGGATGCAAATACATTTGAAGAATAAAAATGTAAAAATTTTAAAAAAAATCAACGATACGCATTGTCGCGTTTACGACTGTCGGATCGTCACTTGTTTTTTGGAAATTCTCGAACCGTAGAAAAATTCTCAGTCTCGATGACAAATATAGATATAATGCCACGCGCATATGTAACTCATGGGAAGTCGGACGAACGAAAATTCTCGCAGACATTTTTCACTCCGTTGGACAAAAGTTACCCCGGGTTTCTTGCCGACGTTATATTTCCGTAAGTTTCCGCTGCCAAGAGGTACCTTATGGAATTTTATTACTTCTGCATACAGTCCTTCGCGGCACTTTCTCATGCGGTACGTATTGCATACTTGTCCGCAGAGCTATGTCTAATATTATAAAGTGCGGATACTAGAGAGTCTAGCAGCTACCGGTATTAATACTAGTAGCAGTCTACTAGGTACCGCCAGTCGAGCATATAAGGCTTTTCTCTTTTATCTATGAATTTTACTTCAGGTACTTGATCTCGGAGCAAATATTTTTATTTTACAAAGGGCAAATCGTACGACTCGATCGACAGTGAGAATATTTTGGAAATTTTTATAAAAACCATACGCACGTGACACTTTTTCAATGATGTCGAATCTTTGTCATTTTACGTCACTGGACTTTAACGTCAAATTACATTGTGTGTCAAAAGTCATTTGACGCTTCGGAAAGACACGCTAACTTTTCTATTAATCTGCCCTGTGTTATTTTTTTTGAGATAACAATTTCATGGGGTTTATTGTAGGTAAGTATAAAGATGTGCGTATTCATGCTTGTATATCGCACTAATATATTTATATATATATATATATATATATATAAACTTGTCAAAGGGTAGTTAGGAGGACGTACGGCGTTCACAATGGCAAGCGAATGTGTTTAAAAAAAAAAAAAAACTAAACCTTGGAACATGTGGCGTTCTAGTTCTAACCTACTCTAACCTGTCGTGGCCATTTCTTAGCCCATCACAATTTCGTCTGTCACGCATCAGAATTTTTTTCGAAAATTCGGTGTGTGTGCCGCTTTACGGTCCTGACAGTATACCTTAAGTATGTAAATTTTATCAGGACTCTCCTGCTATGCACCAAATGTCTTCGGAACTGCCAATACCTTACAATACGACCGGCAAAAAGTTCTTCTTAAAAAATATATGTATATATTATATGGGTCATGTACATATGTATATATAGGTCACTCAAGTTCTCAGAGAGACCAATCCATAACGTTCACTTGGTAATTAGTTCATAGCCAATTACCATCACTGGCGTTGTAAGCAATTAGACCTGGAGTGGTAAGTTAGATTGAGTGGGTGAGCGTAATTATACTACATAAAACAATATTCCATTGACGTTTATCGAGGTTTCTTCAATTTGGCCAAATTATTATTTCAGTTTGAGATACCTATATTAGAAAAGTTTGGAAAAAAATTGATTTTCTGAAATGAAAGATAAAAAAAAAGAATTTTAAAGATTAATTTGCTTCGATCAATTACCGAAGTCGGTTAGTTAGTTCGCTATTATAATGCATTAAAATACAGTAGCTCTAATGCTTTGGGATAAGCCTACAAAATATCTATACGGTAAAGTCCGATACTAAATAAATGTCCTTTAGAAATTCTTTTAAGGTAGACTTCGTATTTCCTCGATATCCTGTCCCGGGGGATTCGGCAGCTAAAACGATCAGGAATTACATTTCTAAGAGAAAAAAAAAAAAGATTGGCAAGTAGAGAAAGCACGTTCGAAGATACGACGGCAACAGATAATTTTTGGAGTTCGTGTCTAGGTTTGAAATTTTATTTTTTTTTTTTAATTAAAAAAATCATTTTTAATTTCGCTGTTCCTCCTTAGAAAATAACGAGTTATCCGCTGTCCCGTATTAATTTATAGAAATTTTACAAAATACGTAATAAATATGGACTTTCGTGTATTCGCGACCGGAACGGACAATTCATAAGGCGCTGAAATTATTTGAGTTGGCTTCGTGGCAAAGATTGATTTTTATTTCTTGGGAAACGCGTACATTCGTAAAGACGTAACTGGTGATGATATTGCCAAAAAACTGGAATTTGCAATTAGTACGAAACAAACGTCTCCATGCACAAGAATTTCGTCACACTTTTTAACCATCTCAGAGACTCGGGAAGGCAGACTGCAGATAAGTGAATTTTCATCGTAATTTTTCTCTTTTCGTGCTGGAGCTCACGCCTGCGTAAAAGATGTAAAATATTCAAACACGTTAAAAGATTCTTTGACGTGTATTGGAGATAGAGCAAAATGTCTATTAAACTTTTCATAACGACGATGGCCGAGCTTAACGGCAAAAAGGCATTTGAAAATTCACTGAAAATTCTCTTAAATAATATTTCGTCATAGTTACCGTTTTATTTAGAAACTTCATGTAGAACAAAGTCATGACTATTAGGATAGCCAAAAACGTCATGAAATTCCATCCCCGCCAGTAAAAAAATGAATTCGACGTGCGTTCCGAATATTTCGCACAAATTCCCATCGAACGAATTAAATTAGAGAGCGAGAAAAATATATAAAGTAATTTTTTTATCCTTTTAAATTAAACCAGGTTAACATGTCAAATTTTGTTGCCATCTAATATCACGAACAATCGAATCAAGGACGATTCGATTCTCTGTTATTTATGTACCTCATCAACTTCAAGCATCCACTGTGTAATGTCGAACAGATATAAAGCCTAAGTTAGATGATGCTAGTTCTAACGCGATGACGGACTGTACGTCGTCTTAGGACCTACAACGTCAGACTAATTCTAAGACAGCCCATAGTGCATCATATTAGAGCGGAGGAGACAAGAACAAAGACCGAAGCGCGCCAGAGCAAATTTCATTAGTCTAGTCGAGACTACATGGGACTCGACTAGGCTAGATTAGACCAGACTAAAATCCGACTATCCCTTACTTAATTAAATAGAATCGCAGATCTGGACTAAACAGTAGATTAAAGGAGCTAGAAAAAGGCCAAGTTTCTTTTCCAAATCCCATAGAAAGCCTAATGAGATTAATCAGCAAGGACGAAATTGTCATAGTCCTAAGTAGGTCTGAATGAAGTCGCATAATTAAAGCGCAAAAGCAAAAGGCGTCATGGCAGATGAAAAAAAATTTTAAATAACAAATATTTCTAATCAAATTTATAACAGCAATCGGTACTAATACGCACGTAGCCAGCGTGTAGTTGTAGCTTCAAGTGAAAAGCAATTTCCTCGAAGGACATAAGTAAACTAAAGTAAACGGCACACGAGTAAGGGGGACTAGATGCAAGTGTCCAGGTTCTATTTGCAGACCGGAAATTGATTTTGCGTGTGTACCGGAAGCAAAGTACTGACACCCTTAAATCCTGTATTGCCATCCATCTAATGCTTGATGCATATTGTATGTAAAACAGTACTGAAGCCAGACTCCAGTGCATACTCTCAATAACAAAGCTCTCAGAACGTGATCTCGTCGACGCCAAAATCCTTTGTGTGCAGAAATCAATTTGCGAATTCTATTTGGATGACGCAAAGTTTCGGCGAAACGTTGCCAAATGCATTTCCGAGGATCGTGAAATTCGGATTTGGATACACTAATTAATGATGGAATTTCTAATGACATGGTTCTAAGGACATAAGCATGCTTACCACGTGATACACGATATGCAGTAAGCTGTGGATAAGATAACAGTTTGCACTAATATCATTGTGGAAATAAGGTTCAGAGGTCATGCATAATAGGAGAAGATAGTTAAATGAAATTCCAAAGTCTTCTTAATAATTGGCTATAGTACAGTATATGTTATTGTGTTACAATTTCTAATCTAACTAGAATATGCAAGTGATTACATATAATATACCTATTGCAAGATTTACTTAATTATTGGCTATAGTGCAGTACGATAAGTTATTGTGCTAAGAGATTCTAATGTAACTAGAATATAAAAGTTATTATAAATAAGTCAAGTTTTTCTGAACGAGATTTGACAACATTTTATTGGCTGCTTTCGTTCTACGTCTAGTGGGTCTTTTTTTTTTTCTTTTTGACACTTGCAGAATTCTTCAGACTGTCCTTCGTATCGACTCGAAATTTATTTGCCACCAAAGGGAAAAGTAACGTGAAAGGAGGCCGTCAGTCCTCGCCGTAAGAGGAAACAGAACCAAACGGGGAGAATCAATGAGATTTGCGTGTGTCGAGCGATTCGCGCGACTGAGACAGAAGCACCGCGAGGAGACCAAAGGAGAGTTCTTGGAAAACTCGAAAGTTTTTGAAATTCAGGAAAGCAGCTCTCGGAATCAAATCGAAGCGATTCCCGAAGCAGCCACGAATTCGTGATTGGAATAAACGACGCTCTGTCTCTGTGTGTCCTTCGTTGCGGTTGTTGATTTTTCTTTTTGTTTCTCCGGAACGTCTTCCCGACGACTCGTTACGTGAAAGATCGAATTCTTAAAATGTGCTGTTCCATCGTTCCTTGTCACATTGAACCTAGTTAAACGTTTGTCTTCGTTTCTAGATCAAAGTAAACTCTACAGCTGTTGTATAAAAAAAAGAAATTTGTATAAATTATCAAAGCGACCGAAAAAAAATGAACGCGTTAATATTCCAAAGGACTTAACGGCATTTCGAAATTTCATTATTTTCATTCTATAACTTATCAACGCATTTACGGAGTGGCGTCCAAATTTAATCCCTAGTAGCCCTGTGTTCAAAATCGTCCGGTACTATCGGAACGTCCACGTAAAAGCGACTTCGCTAGAACCCATATCGGCCTTTCGTTTTTGACACGTGTATACGCAAAATTTGGACTCGGGAAATACAATGGTAAAACACGTTTAATGAATTTCGACCAATCCCGAAATATTGCTCTGATGTGAAAAATTTTAAAAATTTACCATCGACTCATAGTAATTTTGAAAATTTTCACCAGAGATTTTCGCTTCCTGTCTAACGTACAGCTGTCAGCCGTTTCGATAATAAATTTTATGGTCAGCAGATCCTCGTGTAGAGCTACATACGCTATAGCAGACTTTTCTGGTAGCCGATAGTAACCTTAAAGATACTCTGCGTAAAATTGAACAGCATTTAAACGTTTAATGATCGTTTAAGATTAATCATTAATTTTAATTAAAACTATCGGATCTCCCTAATAAATTTTACTAGTCAAAAAACAAATAAGAATCACAATCGGGTCTCGTAACCTTGGGGTATCTGCAAATTTTAAAAATCATCAACGTCCAAGTTCCCGATAATACGAAGACTCGCCCCTTATTTCGATTTTCAAACTTTTGTCCGAATTTCAGGCCTAATGCAGGGACTGGATTTATACATTAATCGAACCAAAATAATATTCCGTCGTAATCAAATGACTGTTAGAAATTATCTATATATCATTATATCTATATATACATCATTTTTATACTTGTGACAAGAAACTCTGATCGCCAATCATATCAGTAATCAGCATACGTATGTAATCGTATAATCGGTAGCTTAGGCGATTTGAATAAGCGTACGAGAATTATAAAAACTAATCACTGCCAATATCGATCGAAAAAAAAAACGTGTTGAAAAATAAAAAAATATTAAAGATTAATCGATCCACTGAAAATACTGGTATCGCAAGGAAAAGGTACAGTGCGAACCCGACGGGAGCGGCAAATTGTGAAGATGTTCTTTGTTTTTTCAGAGTTGCTACAGTCAGTGAAACCATTTGCTAAATTGCTATGAAATATAACGAAGCCGAGTAACGAAATTAGAAATGAAAAGTATCCCGGCAAATTGTTGCCCAATTAAAAAGAAACATTTATTTTCACCAACGCTCACCACAATGCTAACTGCCTGCTTTGGAAAAGTCCCGTGCACTTAAGTTTTACTGGTGGTGCCTGGAACATGTGACCAAAAATTAATATGCGTGTTGTTATAATTGCCGTATCGTATTAAGAGAAATGCGCTTCGAGGCGGGAAATTAAGTGTGAAATTACAACAAGAAGAAATTTCATTCTGATACCTACTACCCGGGTACACTGGGTATACGAGAAGTTTTGCACTCCTCTTATTTAAAACTCTCGCCACCTATGTAACGTCACCCTTTTTTCTTACAAAAGTGTACTAATGGCAGCGGCAAGAGTGTTAACCAGCTCCGACTACGGCAGAATAATTTTAATTGACAGTTTAAATAAATTTTTCAATGTATGTCAATTATTATTCATTACGATTGACCATATTAATTGAGTCATCTAAATATTTACCCCTTTTCCAATGAAGCTCAAGCGAAACAATTTTTGAATATGAATAGCACAAAGAATTTATTGAAATTTTTAACGTTTCACCGTAGAAATCCATTTTCCACCATTTTGTACGAGCTTTCGACTCAATGTCAAATTCAAAGCCGTATTCCCTTTGAGAGTAATGCTTCAGAAAAAATCCTGCAATTTCTAATCTGTCAAGTTATCATGGCTGTTTTATTCTACCACGATTTTCTTTAAATTAATTAACTGACCCATCTTCCTTGTCAGCTGAGACAGATTGGCTGACTAGAACCATGTTTCATCTCTTATGCTGACCGCCTCCCTTTTGCTACTCCCTCGTGGGTTTCTGTACATTTTGCGACAACGGTTAAGCTGACGTCTCAAGGGTACAACTCAAAGGAGTGGTTGCGTATTAAATGTACATTTCATAATACATTAAATACCTAACGTTTTAGGTAAAATTAGTAAAAATGAAAGACCATTTTTTTTTATAAAAGGAGAATATAGACGACGCTAAAAGTTTTCAAAACAGTCAGGGTACAACAGCTGACGGATAAAGTAGTAAGATAGTTACCGGTGACAGGATTTATTGGAGAAATGACATATGCCACACACCTGCCATTTTCCCACAGGAATATCGTGCGACTGTGTCAGGATTGCGAGACAGGAGTTATCCGAAATAGGATATGGCCATTCTTGCCAAAATCGTCGGTTTTATCTCCATCAGAAGGAAAACTGTTTGTCTTATTCTCCAAGACGCGTGAGGCGATTAACGGCCTGGATAAACATACCCAGTAAATTATGGGTAAAGAAGATGGAAGGAGCATCAATATATATGAAGGCGTTCAATATAGAGCACAGGGTAAATATTAATAACCACCAGAGTCGAATTAGAGAATTAAAATATCTTAGCTAAAAATAGCCTATTATTTATAGCTTATATAATTTTGAATTATCCACGACTAACCTACAAATTTTTTAATACTCGCACATATTATTCAGAATGCACAGCAGATTCTCAATTTTATCCAACTCACTAATTTGAACTAGTCAATTAATTGTCTTATCTGATCTGGACAGACAACGTACCACCCATATGCTATTTCACGTACCTATATGCTAATTTTACTCAACAGACCTAAGTACTCTGGTCTATCAATATCTCAAAGTCATACCCAAACACCGATACAACAAGCCACTTGATAGTTTATTTAAAGGACTGTGCGCAATCATCGATTAAAAATGTCACCTTGCGAATTATAAAAGCTCCAGCAAGACGCCGCAGTCAAAACGGACAGAGTTTCAATGATAAACAACTGCCCTGGGTTGTTCGGGTCAGTCAATTAAACGGCTTGTTTGGCTGAGACAGGCTTGGTGCTTTCGCACATGGATTCTCTATGGTAATTTGAATCTGTTTCACCCCATGAGAACCATACGTCAACGTGGCGGAATTAATTGTCATCCATAGGGGTGCGATGGGGAGGAGTGGGTGCATTAGCCCTAAATCCTTTAACGTTGACAGAACCGAGAGTTCAAATGCCTTGACTATATTTCTTAAATTATTATTGCAGCAACTATACTGCCTTCAAACTTACTCCTGTAGACTATACACAGTCAAAAATGTTTAGTCTATCCGACCAAGGCCGTGAAGCTCCCAAGGAAAGGGGAAGGGCGCAAAAAAAAATGTCGAGTGTCCCCTCCAAGTCAGTCGTTCGCTGAAGCTCGAAGCGAGAGCAAGAATTTCCATGGCATTGAAAATAAGGTTTTGAAATTCGTTGTACCACTGCAAACGCTGTTTTATTTTCCTGTGTCGATCATTTTAATTTTTAATACAACGTTTTTGAATTTCACGCCGGATTACGGTTATAACGTAGCAGGAGTCCTGCTTTGTAATACATGAATATTTATCCACGTATAATAATCCAATTGTGCAGCTCATCCGGCCGACGGCTATTAAGCGCTTGCAAATTGCACGGGTTTATTTGTAGATAAATATTTTTATGCAAATATCACCGTATTATTTAAATACATTCTACATTTTCCCGATGTGAACGCTGTGTCTTGAATTGACAAAGAACATTGACATGCCTATGTCCTAGCCAATAAATTATTTTTAACCTTTCGAAAGAGTTATAATACTTAAAACGTGTATAAATATTAAGTGCATCTGTTCCAGTACTTTACATTTATATTCCGTTAAACATCCAGAGATCGTCTTTCGTGTGCGTGCGTGTATTTCGCTGCTTCTCAATCCCGACAACCTTAGGACAATGAAAGGTATGTTCGCAACGGAGCGACTGCCAGAGTCGTAGCGGGTCGCGACATTGTTCGAGTCCGAACAATAATGCTTTTAGACATGTATTGTCGAGCGGAATCCTTGCACGAGACACGTCGTCTTGCCTGTTATCGGAGTGAATAATCCGTGCTTCATTGTGCTGCTGGCATTTCGCTGGCAGAAGAGGCTTGGCTTTAACATATCCCATAGTCACCTGTACGGAAGGCGATCCTTATAAATTCAAGGGCCTATACACTGACACCCGCAAGGCTGTTAGTTATTACAAATTGTCTTCGCGTGAACTAGGTTAAGTCGGTGCTACGTGATTATTCGGTATACAATTTTAATTAGATAACGTAGGAAAGGTATTTAAAATCACCTCTCTGACTTCCTGCCTCTTTCCTAAGACCACTTTTTTTTTCCACATTTACCTTCTCGTCTTTGTTCCTACATGTAACAACGAAGAAGGCATTTTTTCGAAATTCAATTGAGCCTTTGCCATTTTGAATTTGCACAATTCTTATTACAAGTAACAGAATGCAGTATGCATGAAGTTACACGGGAAATGCATTCCAGTGTATTAATCTACATTGAAAGTATATGTAATTGACTGATTAGGTTGATAAAGAGTCAGATTTATTGTTTTTACGAGTGAAAGTGTTTTAAAATCGAAAAAGGGTGCACGTGCTGCGTCCGCGTGTGACGTTAAATTCGCGCGTCGTCATAAATGTATGTTTTCATGATTCCAAAAAAAAATACTATGAAAGAACAGAATCAAAAATATATACGAAAATTCGAATTTCGTATGTAAATCATATACCAACGTTATCATCTGTTCCAGACGAGACGCCTTTGAAGTTACGTATATCCGAAATTGATTTCTTTTTCCGACGGCAAGTATGACACAAGACACGACAGCGATGACAAATGATCATAGCTCACGGCAAACCTGTTTGCTTCTACATATTACATTAGATTGGTTCGCGATGTCCTTGTTAAATCATTTTTCACGGAAAGAATATGACGGCGAGTGTCGAATGATTTCGTTAAAAAATTGAGGTGTTAAAATTAATAGAAATTTTTATTATTAACAATTCGAGCACGGAGGAGAGACTGAAAATTAAACTGATCGTCGCTTTTCGATACTGACTCTATTAATCAATATTATATTGACGCTCGATTCGAATCAAAATTATGAAAAGAGGGGACGCCCAAGGATATAAGTAATCCACGTGCAATCTATTGAAAAAGTTACACGATAAGGCCAATACAGGCAATTCCAAATAATCAGTTTTCACGATGTCAATATCGGTTGTATAAGTTATGAAAAAAGTGATGGATCCCTCCCATTACCCAGATGTTAAATATATTATAAATCACCGACGTTTGGCAACCCTGGAAATTTATAAGAAGAATGGCTTGTTGCAAAGTTACCCAGTGAGCACAAACTTTACACGTTACGCTTTATTCTTCATCTTTTTCTTGTTCCTTATTGTCTTTGTGCTGTAGTGACTCAAGTGCCAGATGACGTATATGTCAGTTGTAATTTCCCATCCGTATATAAATATAACGTATAACGGCGCTGTTACGTTCGCGTTATGCAAATAACGAAGAAATAACAACTGACTAACGTGCACGTTACGTGCAAAATTGTTTGCTGGATTCGTAATAAAAATATGTTAATGTCAATATACATCTTGCGAATTTACTTGTTTAAAGTCATTCAATTGATTAATTTAAACTCGTAAAAATTGTTTCTTTTTTTTTCGAGCTTGAAAAAACAGTTAACTCACGATTCATGGCAGAAATTGATTTGAACTATAAATTTTTCCATTGCGTGCACGGCAATTCTAAATCACCGGAGGTGAGACGAATCTTCTAAGGTTCAGCCTGAAGGATGATAGCGTGTTCGGGTCATAGGGCGAAATTGATTTATACCGTGTCAAGCAGATGAGTACATTCGGTCCAAGTTAGAAACACTGCTGAGTATAGATTTTGGATTGGTACGTATGCCTCACGAGTTATGATTTGAATTAAGCTGAATAATTAATAGTTCGTAGAGATAATTGGAGCAATGGGACTAATAAATTTGTAGACGGAATTTATAATTCAATATATTTAAATTACGGTACAACTATGAATTTATTTTAATTGGTTTTTTTTTACCATTCTTGTGAAAGATATTTAAGTCTAGAGGCCTTACTGTAGTTCTCGATGCCATTCGACCAATTTTGTAAATAAATCTTCACTTACTGATATAATAATAAATAATAAGACTCACCAAAATAGCATCTGTTTGGGTCTGCTGTGCGGCTATAGTCTCGCGTGCTACTTTTTTTTTAATTCACACGGAGCATTAGGTTTTGATTTGACAATGCATATCTGCAACAGTAAAAAATTTAAGATTGAGTCTGAAAATAAAACAAATCTTAATGTCATATGATTTTACTTAGAGGTTACGCAATTTTGGCAAGGAACATTTACCTAGTTGAAAATGGATGAAGGTCGCGCACTGTTTAGACGGTATGATAATACTAATTCGAGGATTGCACATAGACTGGGTCAAATAATTGTACTCGAATCATAGTATTTTCTTTCACAATTTCACACGCGGTCCTAGCTTTATGTTTTATATGGTTTTAAGATTCGCGAAGCCTTAGACGAGCTTTAACGAAATTCTCAGAGATCAGGATGTACTTAATATGTTTATTTCCCTAATTTTTGTATCGAAATGAGAATAACACTTAGAGAACGTTCGGATCAGAAGTCACGAAACTACGCGACATCTGGCGACTAAATTGGAAACTCATGGAACCACGTCGGTAAGGAAGGAAACAGATTAGTTGCAGTTTCCTCCACGGAAAACAAAAGCTATATGAACATTATGTACTTGGAATCGAACAATCGACAAAAGGTCGTGGACATGATCTATCTTAAAGCCGATCTTAAATCTATAAGGAACTATCTTAAAGGCCGAAGCATATAAGATTCCATAAGCCCATAAGCAGAATGCAGAATCCATAGCGCATGCGCACTGGTAACTCGAAATTTAGAAGAGCGTATGCGCTATGGATTCTGCATTCTGCTTATGACTTATAGAATCTTATGTGCTACGGCCTTTGAAATATATGCTTATTTTAAAAATAACAAAATAATAAGTAAAACGTCTGGAAAATGTATTCGACACAATAGAATTACATCGAATCATACTGTACTGGAATTTTATATTCAAGCAAATTCTCAGTATTGAGTCCTACCAGTAGTTTTGGCTATTAAACTTTTGAGTTATTCGAATTTGACAAAAGTTTTATCTAAACGCATCAGGTGAGTCTTCTCAATTGCCCTTGTGCATATCACGTATGCTCAGGTCCAGTTTGCCCTTTGACACTAGATGTACGTTTTTGGCGATTCGCCCAATTATTTTTGCACTACCCGACTTTCCGCGTGCGGACTGATTATTCATTTGTTACGACTCAATCAACACGCTAACTCTCGAGCACGATTGATTATGATTTTGTAATACGATTATTAATTTAAAGAATGTTTATTTTTATCCTCGAGAATTCATTTATTATCCATATGACTTTATTGGCATCGGTATCTCAATTATTCGATCGAACTAAATTTTTATAACTAACTCCAAGCCGTTCGAACCAGCAATTTTTTTAAATACATGCAAGATTCTGCAGAACCGAAGATTGGTGAATGGCTGTTACCAAGGATTAAAAAAGTTTTCAGTAAGTGTCAAGAAAGGATTTACGTAAAGACTAAGAACTTATCACTGGGCTCAGGCACGTTCGGATATTCCCCGTGATGTTTGGATGATCTCGTGGACGACTGAACCTCGAAGGGTGCAGCTATACCATCGCTGTCACCAAAATTTTCGTTACGTGACGTTCTGATAGTCGCAACCGTCGTTTTGCGACGGATCTGACGACGTCAATCTGACGAGGGGGGTTCGTTAGCCACCGAAGCTCTGACGAGCAATTCAACGATGTTCAATCTTCCGGTTTGAAATTGGCTTCTCCTACGATTAAGATATAATATTCGTTACTAAATTATAATAAAAGTTTTTAGAAATAATAATGCACGTGCTACTGGAGAACATGATAATTAACTTTATTTGTGTCTGATTGTAATCTGGATGACTCTAACTTAATCTATCTAATTGATCCTACAATATATTCTGTAGAACAGTCGAAGTGCCTTAATGAATCTCAAAATTTGCGATCCTCTGTGTCTTTCATATATATTATAATGAGAGCCGGGCTGGTCCCCGCTATAATTAATTTATCCACAGGGCCGCCAGGGACTACGAATTTCCGAAAAATTAGAAGTTCTGGTCGGGAATCAAACCCGATACCTTTGGACCGCCAAGTCGGGGCAGTTATCACTTGTGCCACCGAACCCACTGTCCGAACTGATAAAGTCCTATTTATTTTTCAGTCATTCCTAGGTGGTATCCCGCTCCAGCTTTGTAACGCCACGTTACAATATACACATTACATATACCCAAACATACACTTTTTAATGGCGCATGTGTCTCATGGAGGGACGCTGTGACGTACCTTGCTCGATACAAGACAAAAACTTATTGCAAGCAATCGAACGGAACAGTTCGTATATCCTTCTAAACGCAAACTCTAATGTAAGCATCAATACAGGATATAAAAATAATGTTTATTGAAATTTTGCAGAGAACTGATTCAGTCGGCATTAAATTAATCTTTGGTTAGTTAGTTAAAAATTTGGATTACGTGCTATAATCGAGGATTTGTTTGAGCAATAAAACATTCACGTAAATACCTTAGAGTTTATAGAACTAAGAAAAATTATTGGTAACGTGGCAGTTGAAAAAGAATAATTTTTAAGTAATTAAAATAGACTTGGTCGAATACAGAAGAATTAACTGATAATTGTTCCTACATAAGAAACTAAGACTGAGCGTCTGGAAGTACAAGAACCCAGGAATGTAGAGTCACTGAGTTAATAGTCGACAGAGGACGCGTTTAGATCGTATTCAAAGCTGATCGCATAAGAGTTTCATAGTAATACGTTCTAATTATTCAAACGATCCTAATCAACTTACAATTTCGCCTTTTTGCAGCTATAAGGAAATGAAGGACCGAACCTCGTCTTATCGTATCATGGAAGAGCATCGTCCTTACATGGTAAATTTACTCATTGACGGAAGACACTGCTGCGAGGGCTCCGATAGATGAATATTCCCGGCTGCAAACTGTGTTCATGACACATCCAGGTAGCGTCCGAGTGGGATCAAACCGCTACGGTTATGATGGAAATTTCTACTCCATCTAGACCAGTATCGTTCACGAGGAGTACGCCCGGGATTGACGTAACGTCCCACATAATGACTTTGCCGCTATTAAGGTCTCCGAACCCATAATGTTTAACGAAAATTGTGATCCTATTGCTCTCTTCGATGTTAACGAACCAGGAAGAAATGCCAATATCTCCAGCTTAGGTCATCTTTTTATAACGAATCCTATTCTATTCGAAAGAACTTACTTACTGCGGTTACTCCGATGAACTGCTGGTTGTCATCGATAACCGACTTGCCGGCATTGTGTCTTGATCGGTAAGACCGTCGGTCGGTAAAACCCCACGTGGCTGAATACCCTGGTGTCCATACTGAATTTACCTTCCGTCGTGATTGGATAAAAATAAACCCGGTGTCTAAAGAGGTTTTATTTATAATTATCGTTGCCATGATTACTTGATCTAATGTATTCCAATGTTAGTTTTCTTACTTGCAAAATTCTGTGTTAAACTAATTAAATTTAATGTACGTTGCCAATATCCTGTTTCAGAGAATAAAACGATTTTATGTATTTCGCATACTTTCCGTGTTAATCAATCTGATAAAAAAATCGCTTTGTATATATGTAAAGAGTATGAGATCATGGGCTGCTAATTTCATGCGCACGTTTTATGTCTCCAAGCGCTCTGTTTACCTAGCAAGTTTCATCAAAATCGGCGGAAGGAGGCAACTTGGGTACTTTCCTTATTAGTACCTTACGTAGTACAACACCATGGATTTGCCACTGAGTGGTTATGATAAAAGCATCGATAATGGGGAAAATAATGTGGGTTGACAATCTCTATATCCTAATTTCATCCTCCACACCGAAATAGGTACTCTATATTCTCAATAGATCCCAGTATATTGTGAGTATATGTAGAAAATATTTGTATGTATTGTAGTTTTCATTGCGAATAAACTATAATGCCACTCTTAAAAATGTTTGCTACATAACATAGTGTTATTGAACCAAGCCAAAGATCAGAGATGTATAAATACAGAAACAAATATATCAGCTATTCCTTATGAGAAATCATATTGCTATATGGTAGAACAGTTCTGATACCACGAATCATTGCAATCATCCTTTGAATTTATGTTATATATATTTGCAGTCGATAGACGAAAAGTAATAAGCATGCAATGATTTGACTTTTTAGAATCATTCTTTTCTAACTTGTCACTTTTCTAGTTGTTATTATTGATAGAATATTCTTTTAGACAATCTTGTACTTGGCAAATGGTTGTTTCTGACAATATTTAAAACATTCAACAGATAAATTACTAGATAAATCTCTTTGTAATTGTGCCTTTCCAAATGTTGTGCCTCGTTTTGATATGAGAGCATTTTCAGAAATGAATTCATTTGACTGCTTACTCTCTGTCAACTTTCTTCCAATTACAGGCATTTAAATAGTGTACTCAGATTTTTATCAGTAATATTAGCATTGTCCGAGGCAGTACAAAAATGATAAAGTATAAATTGTCATATTCGTTAAATTCTGGTCATAACCCAGTTCTCTTTCACCTCTCTACCGTCAGTAACTAAATCTTCAGCACATTATTGAATTATCATGTAATTTTCTACTAAATTATTAGTGTCACATTTGAAACTAAAGAACTGTCTTCGTAAACCTTCAACTGTGACATCAGACTTTTTACCATACAATGTTTCTAATTCATTAAGTATGAAGCAAGTTATTAAGCTACAAGCAATTTACAATTTTCATTGTAATATTACCATTTACATTTAAACCTATACAAATTTGAGTCTCAAGATCTTGTTTAATCCACGTTTTAACTGCCTTACTAGCATCAGGTCCTTCAGGCTTTAATTGTACTCCAGCTGCTACCAGAAACGAACCTTTTTATTTAATGTTTAATTCAATTTAAACCTCTAAGAGACATACTTTACATTTTCTTGCGAATCCATAGACATTGTCTCAATTTGTAACTTGGTCGAATCCACAGCGGGCAGCGAACAATAGGTAAAGTATTTTAATTTTGGTTTATATCATCAATAGCTCGATGCTCTTTGCCAATCGGTCGCTGCTTTATTACTCGAGGCCTACTGGCCTTTGACGTGCAAGGCCCATTATTCGAATAACTCGTATCCAGAAGCGCATGTGCATCCGACACTGCACTAACGTCTATTGACTGCAGTAAGATCAACCAATGAGCGTTCTCCATGTAGCCACACGGGTAGTGACGTAATTAATGCCACGGTGGCAGTCGTGCAGTGCGGAACCATTTCCGAACTGTTAATGTTCGTGAAGTCTGCCTGGTAAAAACATTGAAAGTATTACGACGTATTCGTGTAGTGTTATTGATTGTATACGCAATATTAAGCATTATTATAGTGTGTAAAAAGTCGGTCAGAACTTTCTTCCCTTTAAGATTACCGATGATGCTACTAAAACGCATAAAGCGGCAGGTTTTTCTGCCGGATTAGGGCGTAGACGATCCAAAGCATTTTCTATGCCTAACGTGGTGCGCCGTGTTAAGTGTAATCGAAGAGTGCTGACACTTAACGAAGCGAGCCGAAGATAGCCGAAGGCTGGGGAACCCGTACCGAGAGGTACCGTGGTTGCCGAAAACTACCGAACAATCCCGAGCGGACATAAATCGGAGCGCCGAGCCTTCAGTTCGGTCTAAACGCCGGTCGGTGTTGGATGTTTGGTATTATACCAATAAGTGAATGTGCGACAGTTTGATAAATCGTGTCAGTGCGTCGGAATAAATCCGAGAAAAATGTCTGTGTCTTCGGACATGAGTTTGATGGAACTTTTGTTCGATAGAGAAGATCCTCTATTGAAGGATTCCATTAAGGAGGAGGCTCTGATGGAGGAAACCTGTCGAGATGACGCTATCGTTGTAAGTATTGCACATTCGTTCTCATCCATCATTCACTTGATTCTATAAGGCTCTAATACAATCAGAATAGTATGATAAGCCGTCCGGGCATCGAGCCTTTCGTGCGACACAATTTCTCGTGGAAATTTTGCTTATCTGGCATCGCATTAATTTACTGGCGCGCCGCTCGAAGCGATGCGCGAGCTTAATCGGATAATGGGGTAAATCTGGGACGTTCGAATACCTAGGATACCTCGAAATATCGTAACACTAGAATATGCTGCTTACTGTTAAAAATAAGAAGACGAGGGTATTTTGCGAAACGTCCAAACTATTTTCTGTCTTCGGTATCGTAACCGGCATTGAACAGTTTGTTTAGGTAACTTCGAAACGGGTGTACTATGACATTTTCAAAAGTAATTAATATTCTTAAAAGTAATATAATCGCTATTGAACAATCTTTAATGATTACTGATACTCGTCAAAATTACTTTTAGTACTCTTTATTATTCAAAGCGAAAGATTTCATTAACATATGGTGTGTTGCGTACCGCGTGGTGAACATGCCGACGCAGCGCCATTTTGGTCCATAATTTACATAGATTTTTAAAGACAATTGTAAATTACATGAAAATTAACAATAGATAATAAATCAATAATTTACCAATACTTGTTAATTTATGCATATGAATTATTAAATATTTTCTGGTATGTCGAAACGTTTTTAAAAAAAGATCTCACAGCTAGCGCAGTGGACCATAATGTTATATGATATTAATTTTTTCTTAAATTTGTAATTTCTTTCACGTTTGACACGATAAAGTTAACAACAGGAATTTCAACCATATGAAAAACTTAGTTATTTCGTGGACATGCGCCAGCCATGGCGCACGTGCCCGTATACCATACGGCAGCTCATTTATCCAAATCTACCGAATGATTCATTCAACATACAATTCTAAAGTCTATTTATTGAACCGCGCAATTTGAATATAATTATTTCCAAGCATAAACAAATACAATGGGTTGGAAAAAAAATAGGAACTACATAATTTTTTTTTTTAGAAACAACAATTCGGTAATAATAAGAAATTCATTCTGTTATACATGTCTTTCAATGATTTCACGGCTGCACTGCAGAATACGATTCCTTCTTCAATTTAGCTGTGGTTCGTTTAGTTTTTTTTTTACATGTAATCGATCAAGAAGGAGTGGTATTCTGTAGTTCTACGCAAGTTAAAAATACTAAAATATTATTAGTCTGTGACGGTATATCGCCTTGTTTGTCTGATAAATATTTGCATAAAAAATAAGTAGTCTTAAAGCAAAATTTTTATCGATCCAAGATGTACTTGGGATTTCCCTGTTAAAAAGAAATTTAAGTATTTTCAAAGGAAACACGGTAATTCAGTGCGTCCGGACTATCTCGGACTTACGA
This sequence comes from Calameuta pygmaea, assembly GCA_031762395.1. Taxonomy (NCBI): domain Eukaryota; kingdom Metazoa; phylum Arthropoda; class Insecta; order Hymenoptera; family Cephidae; genus Calameuta; species Calameuta pygmaea. The sequence continues at coordinate 53,543 of JASANN010000385.1, read as the reverse complement.
AGACAAGTACGGAACGTTTACAGTAGAGTCTGACGCACAATTCTTGGAGAATGGCAAATACCGTTATATTGCGGGACCGATGCCGAGCGGAACGCCAAACTCAATTTTTCTTTTGCGTTTAATTTATATCGCGAAAGCAATCCGTCGTGCTGGTCGTTACGAATTTTACAGTTTTTGAAAAAAAAACATGTTTTAAAACTTTATCGGATAAATTAACTGTAGCTTCTGCCACTTGGCCTTCTAGTGAGGGCATAATGCCACCAATCAGCGGTAAAAAGAATTCTAGCTTGAATCTGGAAATGCCAGATTTTTTCTTCTGACTATTGTTCTCCATCGATGACTACCGTAATTGAGGTTCTTAACGATCGTTGTGCTCCCTAATTACTTTTAGTCCTTAATTAGGTATTCATTATAGTTTTATTTTACAATCCGCATAACTAATTTCAGTCTAACCGTTAAAAGGTAGTCACAGACCCTTAATGGTTATATACCTATATAGTGGAGTATTCAGCGACTATTATATTTGTATAGATCGTTAGCCTCAAAGTGAGGCCTATTATAATAATTAATTACTACAATTAGAATAAAGTTAGATTGATATACGCGTACTTTTAATTATGGTTAGCTTTATGGGAATGTGTCAGTTTATAGAATTTTAGATATTGAATGTATATGGAAACATACAAGTTTTGCTAAATCTTGTATATTCAACATTTATGAATAAATTATTGCACGAATGAGTTAGTAATGTTCATAAAAGAATAACAACGCTAAGAGCGATCTTAATATACAAATATTCATAAAAACTATATTGCTTGGAGAAAATTGTGTATTAAAATTCGTATATAATTAACATACAACAATTAATACTACTTGGTTGCCAATTGCAGACAGAAGAATGGCCCACGAATCCTGATGACTTCCTGGACTCCATTTTTAAGCTGGATAATCAATTCAGCCTCATCGACAACAATGAACTCGAAGCTATACCATCTTCATCCTCTGACAGTGGACTATCCAGTGCTCTAAGTTTGTCATGCGAACAACAACTGAGTCCTTTACTCACAATAGAAGAGGACCAGATGGAGTTTGCAGAATCAGAAATCAGCAGTCCGCAAAACTTTGTTGACTTTGACAGTCTTGGCAGTCCGAATCAATCTTTAACAAGTATGGACAGTCCTGTCAGATCTGTTTTAAGCAGCAATATGGGTTCACCAATTGTTGAGGATAATGCAGAAGAGATGGAGTTTCAGCCGACTGTTGTTGGCTTAGTTAACACCAATGAGCCTTTGGTTAACCAGGAGTCGCAACACCACATTAAGTTCAGTAAGTGTTCATCATGTGGATCAGATGGCTTGTGGTCTACAGAGGTTGCTCTTCAATATCTATACTTTGATTTAGGAATATATAAGTGTAATTGCGTCGATTACGTCACGGTTCGTTTAGACCTCAGAAAGTGGAACGTGAACTCTTGGTTCTTCAAATATGGCTTGTGTTCACGTTAGGGTTTAGGGAGTGCTTGAATAGATATAAATAGTGCTTGCTAGTCGCTTAAAGCCGCAAAAATGTATTCTGTGCCTGGTTCTAGCTCACATAGAAGTTCAAAAGTTATAGAGTAATATGTAAATGAAAATTGAAGAAAAGTTAATGCTGTTAACGGGCTTGTTGAAATTTATTAATAATTTATCTGGAAACGCAGGAAATTCTTGATACGCCAAATATTCTCATACTTTAGTCTGCTGTTTCCTAAATGTCTCATTAGTTTTGCCTATTGAAATGTGTGAATGGTTTCTACGTACTGATAAATATTTCTCTTGTTAAAACCACACGTTACTCACGTCATACATGTATTGTACAAGATACAATTATCCTCATAGTTACGTGTGTTGAAGTAGGCGATGATGAGTCTAACGCATGTTTATTTCTTATGAATTCAGATGTTAACCCAAAGCCAGCACAAGTACAAACACCATCGGCACAGGAAGCCACTGTGAACCTACGTAATCTGACATCCAACGGAAAACGAAATATCAGACAACTGATTCGTGTGACTCCAGTCGGTTCAGGGAATCCGAGATCAATCTTGCTGCCTGTAAGCTTGAAGGATATGAAGGAGGTTAGAACGATAAAGATCATCAACGCGTCGCAGGCACGAAATCTTAAAGGTTTTAAGATCAACCATGGTAGCGTAATAGGGAAGTCACTTCCTGCGAGTCATCCGCAGCAGCAAACTCATCTCGCTGCTAATGTGCCAGGCACGATACGCTGTCGTAGTTCGCTGCAATCATTCGACATCGTCTCCGAACAGATCGGTATTAAGCAGCAGGATGATTCTGGCAGCGAGAAGGGTGGCAATTCCAGCGATGAGGTGTCTGAAACCGATTCGCCTTATCCTAGACTGAAATTGAATTCCGAAGAGAAGAGGTTACTCCAGAAGGAGGGCATCACATTGCCCAGTCACTATCCACTGACAAAACACGAAGAACGCGAACTCAAGAGGATCAGACGTAAGATCCGCAACAAGATTTCTGCTCAAGATTCGCGTAAACGGAAAAAGGAATACGTTGATGGGCTTGAGGATAGGGTCAAACAGTGCACCGAGGAGAATATGACGTTATTAAAGAGGATCAAGGCACTTCAGACACAAAATCAGAGTCTTGCCGGTCAACTCAAACGACTTCAGGCTCTCATACAAAAAGGGAATAAAAGTGCTCAGCCTGCCACCTGTCTGATGGTTCTCTTGCTGTCACTCGCACTCGTCGCTGTGCCTAACCTTCGACCTCATTCTGGCTCCAACAGTAATGAGCTCGCACAGGATCAGGAACAGCCTGAGAAGATGCCTCCACTAGCAGGTCAGTTGACTTTTATGATTTCTTATCTTGAATTTTCACAAATTTTGGTTTATTAATAGTACGACCTTATTGGAGTTCAGAAAATTTCGTAAATTCTCCCTAACTATATAAATGCGAAAATGTAAATAATTGTTAAGCTAGTGATTTAATATTTGAAATTTCTCTACGTCTTTATACGAAGTAACTTAGATCCAAAACCTTTCGACTTCGGCAGAACATTAGTCGATCTTCAGTTATTTGGCCCCTTTCACTTTTATAATATTCAGCGACTTCAGTGACACATAATTTCTATTTGGACGTAGACCTCATTTGAAATATGTGTAGTATTTACTCTGTGCGGCATCAAAATTATCTAAACGGCACAAGGGCAAAATTTGAAAATAAGATTAAACTGCACAGACACATTCTGATAAGCAACTGCATAATAAGATTTAGAGTCCGAACATACGGAACCAGTCCAGGTCGGTCTCGGACATTGAACCCGTTAGTTTGTGAAAGGCTTCACACTTCTTATAATACCATCTCTCGTTGCACTGAGTTTTAATGCTCTGACTATAACACCACCGAACTCGGTACCATCCATCCATTCTTCTCAACATCATTATTATTCTTTTTTCGTTGAACTTCTTGTTACGGTTCTTCATGCATCGTTGCAGGAAGATCGGTCGTTCGGTTCAGTCAACCGATCAACTTGAAAGTCTTGATCAGTGAAAGAGAATGAAGAAAAGGGGAAAAAATGTTAGATTTCACCTTTCCAACCGATTAATGGGGGGATGAAAATTCAGTGATTAATTTTTATAGTTTTGGAAGCTACAGCCGTGCGACGTGCAAATAATAACATTATTTCTGTTATCATCAAGGTCCTTAGATACCTCGTAGCGTACGTACACGAGTGTAGCAATAAATATAGGAATGTAGGAAGACAAATATTTGTATAACTTTAACTAGGAAAATGATTAGATAATTATTTGGAAATGCGAGGAAAGTGATTTTGAAGAAACCGAAAAGTCAAAGTCAAAACTTGAAGTTTCACCATTTTATGAAATGACAATTCTATACGTGACTGGAAGAAACTGTTCGTCAGCTGAACACAACGATAGTCCAGAATGTACATATTTTTGAAATTGACTTATAAGCGTATTTCGTTATTTCTCCGCAAGGACTAACTACGCGGCAAATTCTTTGTTTAGTGCAAGTTCGGCTATTTTTGCTTGCCATGCAATTGCAACGTGACGGCCGCGCATTTTTTTCAACTTGTACGCGCCTTTGAAATTGCGCGAGTCAACAAGTGGAATCAAGTAATTCGATGCGCAGTTATATTTATCATTGCGAGTAACTAGAAAATATTAGAGGAGTCGAGTTCATGTAAAGTATCTGAATTTTTTAAAAAATTCCAGAATAATCTACCAAGGTTTGGCATTTCTTTAAAAAAAAACCAATATGCGATGCTAGAAACACTGATTCTTCATTTTCTTATCACCGACCTACGATAAGATATCAATCTCTTAAAAATTCAAAACAACCATTCAAGAGAAGATATTCGAAATTTCAACGCAATTCGAACATAATAATATTTTGTCAAATAAATACGTAAAGTGCTGGTGTTTAGACGCAACATTCTTATTTCTGACGTATATGCCTAGCATGTATTTCAAAGCAGACAAATTCTAACGGTACTAAATGCCGAACTTAACTAAGAGCTAGATGCGCCTGCTTGGTCACACTTTCAATGAAAAAAATGTATAATCTGAAATTTTTGACATCCACTGCCTGATCTTACTATGGAAAGCAATGAATCTGGATCAACGTCCAAAACCACCAACATAAGAGCATAAAAACTGGTTCCACTACTTTCTACAAGATGGCCGAATCACAATCTCACGATACAGAACAGTCGTCCCGGTGGCTTTCTTTATCTCTGATACTTTGACCTGAATGCTCACTAGAGAAGGATCTCCTATTATAGACAGATAACTATTAATACTTTTACGTTCTACTGTCAGGGCCAAAAAGCTATGTGCTTCGATATGATAACTGATAACAGTATTTAATCATTCGAGTGTCTCGGGTCGCTATAGAAAACCGATGAAAAATTGCCAAGCGGCACGAACGCACTTTCCTCGTTTCACGTCGAGCAATACCAAACTTTTTGACACAGAACCGCCAGCAGCGCCACTGCGCGGCGTTCCACTCAAACTGCTAATAACGACCTGTACGTTAAGTTTAAAGTTTTTCCCACGAGCTTGGGAGGAATTTGGAGGAATTGTCGCTGCCCAAACTAATGATATCGTTCAATGTCATTACCGCCTACCAGAGCTTATTCGTTTCCGTTATTAGCATTCACAGGAGGATATGACTGGAAAATAAACATCGAGCGTGTTCCGTGCGTGTACAGTAACCGTAGCCGGTTTTGGTAATCACTCGTCGCGTTCAGGTATAGCTAGAACTCTATGTCAATGACCTTCGGGAAGGAACCGCCCTATAGGTACAGCTAAACCCTAGAACCTGTTGCGTCATCGTTGTGAACAAAGATCAGGACGAGGTCTGTGTGGATATGAAGTAGCGTCCAAGTAATATCGTCGTCGTGATGCAATTACGAGGTGGCCCTTGGTCCGTGCCATTACGCAATTACTGATTCTCAGTAACATCCACACTGAAATTCCAATAACTCTCGAGTACAGTTATATCCAGGTCACTGAAAATCATCTTAGGACATTCTCGCGTGTTACGTGCAATTCTGTATGAGTCTAAAACATTTTGTATAGAGTTATGATATTGTGTGTAGACTGATTTTCTGAACTTGCACCATCTTCAAGGTCGTTCCCGAAGCCTGCTGTTCACCAAGCAGCTGATGGATGAAGAACTTCAACAGTACGGCGAGGAGTTGCTGCAGGAAGTTGAGGGCTTATTGGATCACGATTACAGTCCAGTCGTGCAAATGCCAGCTCACAAACGTGCACGCTATGAAGTTGAACCGGGTCCGAAGTATAATCCGAGTTCAGATCACGTGGGTGGGACGCTTCTTGGTCTCAAAACTGAACGGAAATATATAGAACCGCCGTTGGACGACGTATGGCCTCCACCGCCACCGCCAGAACCGCCAACACTTGGTAAAAATGGGCCAAAAACGGTGGATAAGTTAGAAGCCCTCACGAATGAACTGAAGATCAATATTTCGGATGCTGACGGGACCAGGACGGTTCTGCTTAAAGTTCCAAATAGCGAACAGTGAGTTTCTTATCGAATGTTAAATTCGATATTTTTGTCTAGGGTGGCGGAATTGAACGTTTTACTTGTGTGTGCTGGAGTGAATTTTTCTTGAAATTTTAGTTCCCAGCCAACTAGATTCGGCTTTTTTTTTTAAGTTCCGAAATGGAAATTTTTAACGGCTGATTTCTGACAGTTTTATCATGAGAGTGAATGAGGAAAAAATTTTGTACATATTACTCGTAGATTAAGTATCACTCGGAAGCGGTAATAATAAAAACGAGCAAGCTGTCATCGTACTGTTATTATCAATGCAATTTTAAATACAATTATGAATTTTATTCGTGTATAATTTATATCCATATGTAGTATGCGCAGAGTTGATTAATGGAGAGGAGTACACACAGAGATATATAAGATGTATGCACATATATCTACACGAAGTGTTTATTATATGAAGTTGCTGTAGGAGGAGATCCTAATTTTTTTTATTTTAATCCACGGTTAAACCGACTTGTACATCTTCGTGTAAATATATCGATTTACATAAATTTTTAATGTATGTTAATCTAGTTGGTAAGTCACTGAGTGAGCGAGATTGAGATGAGACAAGCAAGAATGCCTTAGCGAATGCAAGTGCGTTATAAATGTTTGTCCTAGGCGTATATAGTTATATATAATAGTGTATGACAAGAGAAATACAATTAACGTTTTGCAAATTTGAAAATAATGTACGACTACAACAGTCCCATTGCTTTGTATTGATTTGTAATATCGTATTATATCCTGACGCGCTTAAGAGGATATAAAAGGCGATTTTGAAGTGAAGAGAGATATAAACGAAAAGTTATAAAGATAAGGAAAAGCACCAGGAGAAAAGTGAAATCACGTTAAGAATGCCGGAATAAATGGTGAAAGTGTATTTTTACGAATTGACACTGTATTAATCGTCGAAACGCGAATATTCATACTTTAGATTTTCGTTATTTTAAAATTTGTTCTTTTAACACTCAGCCAACCGCGATCGTGCACCGGCTTACTTTTAAATCGGCTTATCTACCCATTCGGTTGGCAAAGTGTTGAGATTGACGTGGATCATTATTTTTCTGTTATATTAAAAGAATTTTTCATTTATCTCGCCTCATGTCTAATACCCAATTTGTAAAATGTACATCAATTTGTAAATAAATATATGACGCATACATGTTTAAATATATACATACATATTGCATATTGTATTAGATAAATTGATATTCGCCACTGAATGGCGGGTGCTTATGAAATAATGTCGAACAATGGTTGAAATGATAAATATATTTGTATAGGCTGAGTTATCCTACACTTTGAATCTGGGAGGAGCTTTTGTATGTATTAGGCGTTCTATTATTTAATTAAGTGACCCCTGATCTCTGATTAAGGTGAGGCTAACACAACTTGAATAACTCTGTAAGCGAGGCATTGATAAGAATTCATGGTCGGTTGTTGACAGAGAATCGAGTGAACTGTTCGAATAGAAAATTGTTGTGTGGATCAGTATCCTGACATGTTTATAATATGATATCAAGCACAGCTTGGCTGTGCCGGTAATCTATTAGAGAATAGCGGCATTATAGATATGAAGGCTCCTATCAGATTCAGAGTCTAGGATACCTCACCCTGTATATTAGATGAAATGTTTACACGAAACATGAGAGAAAGTTTTACATCACCTTCTATACCATTATTCTATAGTGTATAGGTTATATGGTCGTAATTATACATTCCTATTAGCGACAATTAAACAAAAATAGAGTAGCATCTATTTTTGCACATATTAGTCGGAAGAGGATGACGGTCTTCTAAGTCTATAATTCTAATTCAGAGATAGATAATGCGTGTAGAGATATTGAATAAAGGTTATAACGGATATTTCGGTTTTTTTTTTATTACTATCATTTCCCTATATTATTGATTTTCATTTGAAATTTTTTCGCTTTGCATAAGGCGGAACTGTTACGTATATTTGAATTTGAATTTTTCCCGCGTTTGAACCTCCCGCCATTTTAATACCGTGAACCTGCGCGACTAGGCACACGTAACTCGGAATTGTGTATAATCAGTGTGTAAAGGTTCCGCAAATGGCGATCAGCTGTTCCACATTCATTCGTTGCCAAACAAAGAGAAACTCGGAGTATATTTTGGGACTGTCAGATCGCCACGGATTACTGGCGAATAACGGCAAACAAAAGTGGAGGATGAATAGTCGAGCATCATCGCCATCGGGAACGACAGAAGGAGTACAAAGAAATTGACAGGTGGAGGAAACGTCCGGACAGAAAGGGAAAGTGGAGATTTTTTAGTGAATATTTTGGATTTTTCGTACCATTTTGAAAGAAGCTGACAACATTTTTTTTTCAGTTCAGGTAAATTCTAAATTAAAATTAATGCACAGACATTTAGTCACGAATAAACGCGTGACGTTTTTCGGAATATTATTCTAAGCTATGTCTCACGATTGACTTTTTGACAATCTATTCGTTATTGGGCATAAGTCAATGTCGACGTGAATGATAATTATAAAATTTGTTAATGATTTATTTATCCTGTTATTTAGCTCCATCTGGATACTGCGACTTATTTTTTTAACAAGATTTAACATGGCGGATAATCGACAGCTTGTAGAGGATTCTAAGAGGCAGGAGAGTGATGATAGTTTGTTATCGGAGGAGTGGACGATTATCGATGAGACAGAGGATAATATAAAAACTAATGAGATGTCATCTTCGGAAATTTGCAATTATAAGGATAACGAAGACGATGCCGGAAATGTGCAAAATAATACCGACATGACTTACGAGGTAATAAATATTTTTAATTGCGACGCTTACAGTTTCTGAAATACCGATCGAGTAATTATTCTACTCCATGATTCCATCAACATCGTTCAATATTTAAACTCGGTTTAATTGTGCTATTGGCCAATCAGAATTTTTAAGATAAACGGATTTTATGCATGGATCGCATTAAAGAAAGCGGGCTGGCTGTTTCCTCTCACGTGGTTAAAGCCCGATTCAATTTTTTAAATGTAGTTTTAAGATATGAGATTTTAGGCTTTTTAGTTTTAAGATGGGTTAACCAGAGCTTAAACTTTGATTAACGTCGGAGGAAACGGGCATAAGTGATTGAAATGGGAGTACCCTGGTTTTACACGGACGAATTCTATAAAGTTATTTTTATACGGAAAACTACACGGTCATGTTCAAATTTTACACCATACGATATTATGCGCTGCGTTCTAATAATAGATGGCAATGAAATCGCAGTCAATCAATTCGAAACGCAGTTTTAAGAGAAAAAACCTGCGCGATTGGTCCATTCCATTTGAATTCTGGACTGAATGCAAGGACGAACAGGCTCGCACCGGTGAAATTCCTCATTGGACGAATGTTTTACGAGGAAAAATTTGAACCATTGAGGGAGTCAGATTTTCGGAATTTTCCAAAACGTATAAAAACGTATAAATTAAATGCTTATCTTTTTTCTTTGAAACTGCTGTGGAGTTTTCGTTTTGCTTAAATAAATGGAATGACAGATATTTATTTTCATTATTACTGAGCCTGATGGTGTTTTAGTTATTAAAATATCATCGAATTATTACAAGTGTTCGTGTATAGTATTCAGGTCGGTAAAGTGGTGCACAGTTTATCGTGCACAATTTTTTTCATCAAATATTTCGTGAACAATTATCCGAATATTACATTTTTTTTTGGAATGGTTTTTTGTGTAGAGTTATTCCGTCTAGAAGTCGTCCATATGGAACTGGGTCCCATTTTATTGAAATAATGCGCATTTGGGGTTTTCAGACACATGATGTCGGTAAAAGCGATTCCTATGATGCCACTGCGCAGAAACTTATCGATGACTCCGACGGGATATCCATCATTACAGAAAGCACAGAAAGTGATAACGAGAAACTAGTCATTGGCAAAGAAATTAGTAATATTAAGGAAATCAATGAGACTAGTTATTCGTGTACCGATATTCAGAAATTGAATCAAGCAGACGATAAAACAGTATCGCAGGTAAAACCATTTTTGAATATAAATTGAAATTCATATTAATAATTATTAATTGATTAATTAATAGGTCGGTACTATTTTCAATATCATCATTGCTTGCTCTCTGGCCGCAGTCATTGGTTTGGGCGCTGGACGAATTTTAAGCATCGACGAATGTACTATTTCGAATGACGTTGATTTTGCTAGTGTCAAGATGAAAAATGACATTTTAATTAATCAACTGAAGGAATTAAATGGAGGTACGTGTTTTGTATTTTAAAATTTTACTATGACACTTAGATTTTTGATCGTTTAATGATTTACAGTGAAAGATGTCTTGGATGAGATAAAATCCAGTATTCCTAAAGGGATTTCGGGAGTTCGGGTACAGTCCGACTCTTTTTCTGATGTTACGAATGGGAACGTGAATTCGAAAAAATTCCATAAGTCATCAAAGAGTGACAGAAAGCAGAAAATTAATGCGGATTCAAAGATTGTAGAACGTTTAAAAAATTCACTAGAAAATCTCTGCTCTGTCATCGATGATATTGTAATTGACAAATCGAGACCCTTCACTAAGCAGCTATGTGAAAGTCAAAACGTGGTCAAGGACTTGATGATTTTTGAAAAAATTATAAGTGAAGTCTTGCGTGACTCTATAGAGGAAACTTCGGAAATAAGGTGAGAAATAATTAGTTATAATATTTTTAAAAACAATAATTAGTAACTTTCTTTAACTCTATTTAATTATTTACCTTTTTTACAGGGTCTTGCAAAATGCTGAAAAAAAGATCAATAATGTTTGTCGATCGTTACTGTTAGATCTATCGAATTCTGTAAATGGAATAGCTACGAAAATTAATGATAAATTGGAAAAAGTTAGTTTTCAAATGAACAAAAAGCTTTGTACGTTGCAGAAAGAAGCTAATAGCGAGTTTTTAAAAAAATTGCCAAACAGTAATAATTTTTTTGCAAACTGCGAAAAAATGTTAAACGTTACTCGTAATTCAGAAAAATCTGCAAAAGTAGTTGACATTACGAAGGGAACGTTAAAAAGTTCAGATAACTCTGAATACAATAAAAGGCAAAGAACATGGAAAAACAAGAAAAGGTCTACAAGTAAAAAACCAAAATCAGAGTTTATAAATACTGAATTTTATTATCGACACGAGGAAGATACTTGTTCCTCGCCTCAGTTCCCCTGGTTCAAATCAAATTCGAAAAATGACATTAAATGTGATGAAAAATTAGGTACGGAGCACATTTGTACCTCTAAAACCGATGACAACGCGGAAAAATTCACCGTAAAGCAGTCCGATAAAAAGTCCAAAGGATTCAACACGGCACACGTTAAGAATTCAAAGAATATATGGAATAAAAAGATTCGTGATTCAAAAGTACCCAAAAAGCACATCGACGAGCATCGAAATCCAAAAATATCCGATTCTAGCGAAAATCTTAAAGATCATTCGAAAGATACATACGCGTCAAAAGTTCTAAGTTTGAAGAATAAAGTAGATCATGGAAGTCGCGAGAGTCATGAATCGGGTTCGAATCAGGAAGAATGTAGTACCGGTAAAACATGTTTGAAACAAAAAATAAAAAGTAAAGAAACTGGTGATAATATGGATTTGGAAGATTCTAAAGGCCCGAATAAAAATTCGGAAGATAAATTGGTTAAACGCAAAAGAGCTCCAAAATTAGAGAAGCTCCTGACTAAAAACGAACCTCAAAATCCGGCAGGCAATGTAAATCGGGACATGTATGACGGAGAGTGGCAACTTCAACGGTGAATAAACAAAATTAATTTGAAATTCATACCAATATTAGGATTTATGTAGTATAGCATAGCAGCATAATCTCTTTTCAAAAATTTTGAAAAAGTTAATAAAAAGATAATAACGATATGTCGACAGATCTAAGGCGCGTGAAATATTACGTGATCGTGAAAGAGCTTCAGACTGGTATTTCGATAGAGCCGGATCTCGGAAGGACGCCAGAAGATACGAAGATGAGCCCGAATTCATTAACGATAATCATGATGAGGAGTGGGAAGATTCTTGGATGCATTCAAAAGATGTGAGACACGTTGGTAAACGGGATTCGAGTAATGGATTTTCTTCAAAGAAGACTGCGCGGTCCACTTTCAAGACACATAGACAAAATATAATGAAAGAGAGACGTCGATGACTTTTTGAAATTTGGCAAATACCATGAAAACTTTTAATAAAGACGTTTTTGAAATTTTCTTAATATATGACTTTAGGTTTAGTTAAGACAGTATAAACAGTTCCAGAGTGTATGGAACAGATTGAAGAAGAAAGAGTGAGAGCTAACTATATTGATGCATTTTCAAAAATGCAAACATCATTCCTAAATTGCGATTTTACTATTTCCGTATAATAATAAAGAGTATTGCATTTTTTCAAATCAATTTGCAGTCGACTCTCCGTAACAGCACGCTTTTCAGTATTAAACGATCCCGGTTCAAATTTTGTTCTCTTACGGGGAGTCAACTGTATAATTCTAGTGTTTTATTTGATTCTCCTTGTTACCATTTACTTTAGGGTGTTTCAGCATATCATGCAGCGTATTTCAATGTGTAAAAATACAGTGAATCTTCGATAACTCGAACTTCCAAAAGTCAGTAAACCTCTATAAGACTATGAATCTTCGAATTTTCTAATGAAATTTAAATTTGAAAATCCCGATAGGTTGAAACTACGATAACTCGAAGCATATTTCGTTTCCCTCGAAATTCGAGTTATCGAAGTTCCACTGTATTATCGTTTCACGTTCTTCCTTTGTCTCTTTCCTCCCTCTCGAAATCTTGTTCAATCAATTCTAAGACTGAGATCTAAAGACTTTTGTCAAAATAGTCTAATTAGTTTGTCTTAAAATGACAAGCAAAAAGAACGAGGATAAGAAAGATGAGGATTTGCGGTTTGAGTTTATATTACAATATTTAATTCGTTCCAGCAAGCTCAAAATGGATAAATGGAATAAAATGATATCCAATGATGAATTAAAGGTACAGTCTTAAAACCTTAATAAAATTAAATATTTCGAGCAGAAAATAGCGTTATTTTGAATTAATTTTCTACAAATTTTCCATAATATCGATAGGAGATCGTTTTAAAATTTTTCAATACCGCATCTGAAATGTTATTGGTGATGCAAGTATCGTCAGCTGGCGTTCTTTTGCCATATCTCGGCATTCAGTCTGGAAGTAAGATCAAGTCATCATACTTTTTGAAAAGACAACCGAGCAAAGTAACTGAAGAGAATTTTTCTGAAATTTTAATTCCTGGTGACATGGCGCCAAAGCCAATTGATGAACTAGCTGTTCTCGTAGAAGAGGTGCGAGCAACGATACTCTACATGGCTACGAAGATTACAGTTTCATAATTTTCTTGAATTTGTCAAACAGGTTTACGTTCCTATTCTATCAAATCCAAAAAATCATACCGGCTGGCCTGCCACCGTGGGTGAAGATGTGAAGAAACATGTATATGATTTACGTAGCATGATATGTCAGGTGTCAATTTATAAATATGGCAATTGTTCGATATCATTACCTTAATTCAATTTTCGCAACAAGTAAGCCAATGACTATTTGCAGGTTAGGGGTAAAATGACAGGTCAAACTTTATTGCCAATGCCAATGGGAGCTGAAAGAATTTTCGAGGCCGAATGGAATGTTCAAAAAACTGCCGGTCAAGAAGTTGATGTCACACTAAAAAGTGATATTGAGGGTATAATCATTAAATGGGCTATCCAGATTAATGACATCCTGAATGAAGATAGCAGTGGAATTATTGATGAACATGATCATCCGTTACCTAGTTCAGGTATGCCGATTTTAATTCATAATTATATTGCTACTGAAATACGGCCGATTAATCTTATAATAAAAATTGGCTAATCAATGAAACAATGATTGATTATAGAGATTGAATTTTGGCGTCAGAGGCTCAAAAATTTAGAAACCATTTACGAGCAGATGAAGGATCCACGTGTAAAGAAAATGGCATCCTTGCTTGAACTTACCGAAAGTCCTTACTTACCATGTTTCAAGACGCTTTTTAAAAATGTCGTAGCCGGTAGGTATTAATAGAGATTTTTTTTTATAATTTTCGAATTTTAGAATAATAATTAAAAGCAATTTTCCTATTAGCCGTTATAGAGGCACGCGATGTATGTCTATATTTGAAACCTCTTCAGCCGTACTTTGATCAAATAGAGAGTTCAGAGTTCACAGAAGTTCGTGAAAAAATTAAATCGCTGATGCACTCTATTTGTCTGACTTGGGCTAATTCTAGATATTATTGCACTACCACTAGGATAATAACACTCTTATCGGAAGTGGCTAATCTGATCATATATGTGGTAATGATTTTGAAAAAAAAAAATGTGTACAATTTTTTTGACAATAGCACAAAAATTAATTGAAATTTTTTGGTCCTATTTAGGCTAGCAAGACACTAGATCCCGGATCGCTTTTTCAAGGCGATATCGATGATAATGCAAAGAGGGTTACACAGACAATAGAGATAATAGAATATTTCCAAGAGTGTTTTGTGAATTTTCGTGAAAAAATTGAAAGTTACTTCCGGCCGCCAGCTGAGCCAGTTTTATGGACGTTTCATGAGAAATTAATATTTTCTCGATTACGCCACTTTGAAAAGCGGCTGAAAGAGATAAAGGTATTTGAGCATTTTTTTTTTTAATACGATTCCAATTTTTCTTAAACATACCACGTGTTCGATAGACTCTCTTTGAAGTTGCTCAAGAGTACCTCAAGCTGGAGAGAATAGAAATAGCAGGACTGAAAGTAATTCCACACGTTATTTAAATTCTTAAACAAATCTATTACAAAGTTACTATTTCGAAGGGAAAAGTTTTGTGCTCAATGGCATATAATATTTACGAGGAATTCAATAAATTGTATTCCGAGTTTTCCGGCGTCCAATACGAAATATTATTACCGGAAGAGGATGGCTTCACTCAGGATTTGGCAAATTTTTTAAAACAGGTATTGATATAAAAAATAATTATCGGCACCAAAAATTCATTATCCGAGTATCCAATAGGTAGAAGAGTACGACAGGAGATTGGCATCTATCTTTGATAATGCATTTTCGGAATGCCACAACACCGATACGTTATTCCAATTAATTTGGATAATGGGAGCGATCGCCCTTAGACCAATTATACTAACACAGCTTTGGCCTAATTATGAAAAATTACTAAGTATGATCCACACGCTCTTAGACACTGTAAAGGTGGGCTATTATAGATCTCTAGTTAGATTTACCTATTTAATTTTAATCACGTTTCATTCATAATGTATAATCTTTTAATCCAATGTCATCTTTATTGTATAATTAGGTCCTGTTCGATGAAAATTTCGAAACACGTAAAAGAACGGGTCATATGGTGGTCGATCAGTATTTCCCACCAGTGGCTGGTGCATTGTGTTGCATAATGAAATTAATGAATCGTATCGATCGTCCTTTGGAATGTATGCAATTAATTGATCATCCGTTATTGGCCAGTCAGACGGCACGTGAAATTCAAATCAAGCATGATGAGCTTCAGGTAGATTCAATAACAATTAATGGACCCAAAATTCTTGACTGATATCATTTATTAATCGTGAAGGTCTTGTTGAATGAAACTGATAAAGAGATATTTGCTGAATGGGCTACGAAGGTTCCTGAAGTCTGTGCAGTAAATCTCAGTAAAAGTCTACATAACATTATTGAAGATCATCTTCTAGAACAAAATTTTAGTCCTGAGCTGGTAGCTATCCTGAGGGAAACACGGTACATGATTATTATGAAGAGAACTGATTTACCGACGGAAGCTATGGAACTGTTCGATAGAACACAGTTCTTCTTTGAGAGTACCTTCAAGCTCAATCTAACTATCAATTGGTTAGTTAGTATGCTTCCATCTTTTTGTGCATAAGCTCGATAATAGATTTCAGTATTTATTCTTAATTTTGCAGGTACAACAGAATTCGAAAGCTTAGCTCTCCAGTAGAGTTTGAATTGATTCGGGAAGAGATTGAAAGTGTCGATGAACTAATTGATCAGGGTCAAAATGATTATGATTGGAATTCACCAGGTACGATAATGATTTTTGTGCGATCGTTCTATTTGAAATAATACTTTTATTTTTATTTGTAGAAGTAGCAGAATATATCGATAATTTAATGAAAATTATTAAAAAACTTCATGCGAGAGTGTTCAGAGCTCAGGAGAATATTGAAAATGCGATGAAGACTTTATATTCGTGGGCCATGGTTCCTGTTTTGGATCGCAAGGATCTTAAGGACGAACATCTTTTGGCCCTTGGAGAGCGGGAGGAAAGATTCGAAAAGAGATATCGTGAAATATCCGAAACTGCTAACGAGATTGAGAGAGTTTTGGATGAGAATTACAAACTCTTTTTTGACTTACTACCTGAAGAAGAGTTCATTAAGGATGAGCATGATGCTGCTGAAGGTATCTAATGTTGTCTCTATTACTTCTAACGAGGTATACTCATATGATGTTCTTCATACAATAGAGAGTGAGGTAAAGGAGAGAGTTTCTGAAGTCGAAGGGGAAGATGGTGAGAATGCAGGTGAATTTGATGACGTAGGTGAGAAAGCACAGGATGCACCTGCTGAAGACGATGAGGTCACGGGTAAAGAAGCCAAAGAGTCGGATGATAAAGAACCGGAAGTACAACTGACGCCATCGGAAATCTTAAAAAAAGGTAAGACTGAAGTAGAATATTGAACTGTCGGATCTTTGAACTCAAAATAAATGAAACGTCAAAAAGAGGAGGAAGATGCCAAGGAAGCTGAATTAGAAGCACAGCGTCGTATCAAATGGAGGCCATATCTCGTATACGTGGATGATCTCATATCAAAAGGATTAGTTCAGGCAGCCTCTACCAGGTGCTATAGTAAATGCTCATGATATTTTAATTAAAAAATTAATTAATTAATCGCTTACTATCAGTATCTGTTACATCCTCGATGAAACTGATCCTATGAAGTCAATATCGCCGTTGTTCGAAGTTCAGCTGTGCTTGGAAATACCGGATATTGTTTACCGTCCGCCAGTCGAATTGAGTATTCCGGATAATTTCTATACTTTTTATGAGGAACTGCTGCTTGATATTATGAAAATGGGTATTTGGATACCCCGTATAGATCCTGATCTAGCTGTCGAGAGAGAACATTATGGGGTAATGATTGAACTGTAGAAAATATTAGTGTTAATTATCCTCTACCTAATTATATATAATTTCGAAGATTGATCTTGCCGAGGATGAACATATTGTTTTTATGTTGGAGGAAACTTGCAATCGTGTGAAGCTTGCGCTTCTACAGGCGCAGGAATATGCATTAGTAAGATTCTCGTTAATGAATTGTTTATAAATTGATTAAAAATTTTTAATTATCATTGAAGGTTTACGAACCGTATTCCTGGCTATGGCTGGAGGATAGGCAACAGTATTTGGATCTATTTATAAAGTATGCTAGAATGCTGACGGCAGAGGAAAAGGAGTTGGTAGCTCAAGCTCCAGAAAATGTGTCAGACTTTATAAAAGAAAAGAAACCGGAACTGGCCGATTTCAAAAAGCAAATCGACTTTTTCGTTGATCTGTACTCAAAGTGCGATCATATGGAGAATGAAAAAATTCTATTTCGATGGTTTCGTATTGACGTTAAACCATTTAAGCAGGCCTTACTCAATACTATTTGCAAATGGTCTAATTTACTTAAAAACTATTTAGTGAATCACGTAAACACCAGGTATACACTTTGTAATTACGAGTAGTTTCAATTAAGATTTTTTTATCCAATTATTTTTTTCTTTTCAGTTTGCAAAAGCTTGCGGAATTTTTGAGCGCAGCACACAACCGGTTCGCTCAACCTGTTTTGGAAAATGACTATGATGGCTTACTGCAGACTATATATTATCTCAAAGAAGTTAGAGACAGACAATATGAAATTGACGACACTTTTGATCCCATTAAGGTACCAAAAAAATCATAATTATGGGAAAGATCCGGTGTCGATGATATAATTTAAATTCAGGAAATCATCAATTTGTTGCAACAATATCAAGTAGAGTTCGGCGAAGAAACGTTCACTTGGTTAATAGAATTACCAGAACAGTGGACAAATGTTCAAAAATTGGCAGCCCAAGTTAAACAAGTAGTAGCCCCATTGCTGGCACATCAGATAGACTTACTGCGGAAACGAACAAATTTCTTTGACTTCAGACAGCAAAAGTTCTTGACAGTCTTTCATGCCAGTGAGGCGTTCGAGTATGATTCGATCGTTCCACATTTAATGTACAGTTGATGAATTGAGAGGTAAAATATTTTTAAATGCTATGCTTGCAGTTATTGTACAGGTGTGTACGATAAGCTTGATAAGCTGAATGTCGAAATAGAGAAGCTAGAAGATGAATTAAAAACACTAACAGAAACTGCGAATATCTACGAGCAGCAAATTCAGGACTTCAAGCAGATAAAGCAGGCACGAAGGGAACTCAAACTGTTGAAAAATCTTTGGGATTACGTTAACGTCATTGATACCAACTTGGACGAATGGAAAACGACAGTTTGGAAAAGAATAGACGTGGAAGCTATGGATCAGGAGTGTAAAAAATTGACCAGAGAATTGAGACGTCAGTGAACGTCATTAGTCGAACTGCACTTTGAGATGATTTTGTCAATAACAATTATTATTTTATTTAATATTATAAAATAGAACTGGATAAGGAGGTCAGAGCTTGGGCGTTGTACAATCAGATAGAGTCCCAAGTCAGAAACATGATGTCCTCATTAAGGGCTGTATCAGAGCTTCAAAATCCTGCAATCAGGGACAGACACTGGCAGCAACTTATGGCTGAAACTCAGGTATCCATCTAGCTATTCAATTTTTGATTGACTCTTTCAATGCTGAACAGTGCAACCAAAATACTGTCTGTCTTGAGGTACAAATACATCATAAGCTTTGACAGATGCCTTCCACTTTCTGTCGTTGACTTTCAATTGCTTTTCTTTTTAGATTTGCATGAAAATTTGCATACCATCCTTTTTTAACCTTTGTTGATGAACGAATGAATTTTATTGGCTTCATTTCTTTTTCTCAATTTATGCGTTTAGGTCAGATTTACTATGGATGATAAGACCACTCTGGAAGACTTGCTCAAATTACAATTGCACAAGTATGAGGAGGAAGTGAAGAATACTGTTGACAAGGCAGTTAAGGAAATGGGCATGGAGAAGACCCTTAAGGAGTTACATAATACTTGGGCTAATCTCGAATTTGATAAGGAGATACACGATAGAACGAAATTGAATGTACTTAAGATAAGTGAAGAGATTATTGAGATATTAGAAGACAATCAGGTAATTACGAAGTGACTTAATTAGTTGTCAAAATTCTTCTACTTATTTGCATCCATTTTAGGTTCAATTGCAAAATATGCTTGGTTCGAAATACATTGGCTACTTTCTCGACGAGGTCACGGATTGGCAACAAAAATTGAGTAACGCCGATGCAGTTATCAACGTATGGTTTGAAGTACAAAGAGCTTGGATGCATTTGGAGAGCATCTTTATCGGTTCTGAGGACATTAGAAATCAGTTACCCGAAGACTCAAAGCGTTTTGAAAAAATAGATAGAGACTTCAAGGTGCCACAATGTTTGGAACATGCTGATGTATCATTTCGATTTGGTTGTATGAAACTTTTTTTTTAGGAACTACTGAAAGAAGTTTTGTCCACGATGAACATAGTAAAGGCTACAAATAAACCAAAATTACAAGAGCGCCTTGAGGAATTGCAAAAGCAACTGAATCTTTGTGAAAAAGCATTATCGAATTATTTGGAGACAAAAAGATTGGCGTATCCAAGATTTTACTTCGTGTCCCCCGCTGATCTTCTCGATATTCTCAGCAATGGTACAAGAGCTCAAATTCATCTAACATTCATGTTTCCGCGTGCATTTAATAATACTCCGACTGATTTGATTTTTGATTTGAAGGTAACAATCCCGAACTGGTTTGCAGACACTTGGCCAAGTTATACGACTCTGTAGCAAAACTAGTCTGGAAAATGGAAGGTGGGAAGCCGACGAAAATTGCGAACGCCATGATCGCCAAAGATGGTGAATGTATGCCTATGCACGGGACATGTGACTGTAATGGCAAGGTCAGAAACATGACTCGTCCTCATTAAAAAGAACTTGAGAACTGCTCTCATTAATCATTATAATTGTCAAGGTGGAGATATGGTTGAATCGAGTGACAGATGCAATGAGAAGAACCGTTCGTTTTCATTTTGGGCAGGCTGTAGCATCTTATGATGAAAAACCACGTGAACTTTGGATATTTGATTATCAAGCACAACCGGCATTGTGCGGTACTCAGATTTGGTGGACAACTGAAGTAAACATGGCATTCGCCAGATTAGAAGAAGGTTTTGAAAATGCACTTAAGGATTATCAGAAAAAGCAAATTAATCAGCTGAATATACTGATAACGATACTTTGCGGCGAACTTGACGAAAGCGATCGTCAGAAGATCATGACCATTTGCACAATTGATGTTCACGCTAGGGATGTTGTTGGAAAACTCATATCTACCAAAGCTGAAAGTTCGTCCAGCTTTCAGTGGCAATCTCAACTTAGGCACAGGTTGACGTAGCTGACACACTGATTTATAAAAAAAAATGTTCATTGAATTCAAATGTAACAAGAGCTAATTGCATTGTAGATGGGACGATAAGTTAGGCGATTGCTTTGCCAATATTTGTGACGCTAGTTTCAGCTACAGTTATGAGTATTTAGGAAATGTACCGCGTCTGGTAATCACACCACTGACTGACAGATGTTATATAACGTTGACTCAATCACTTCACCTGATCATGGGTGGTGCGCCAGCTGGTCCAGCTGGTACTGGTAAGACCGAAACTACTAAAGATCTTGGTAGAGCGCTTGGTCAGATGGTTTATGTGTTCAATTGTTCCGAACAGATGGACTACAAGGTACAGATTTACATTGTTTAAAAATAAATTCTTTCATTTTTGGTTACTAAAGTTTTTATTTGATGAAATAGTCATGTGGCAACATCTACAAGGGTCTGGCGCAGACTGGCGCCTGGGGATGCTTTGATGAGTTCAATAGGATCTCCGTTGAAGTTCTGTCTGTTGTTGCTGTTCAAGTAAAGTCTGTCTTAGACGGTGTCAAGAATAGAAAGAAGAAATTTTTGTTCTTTGGAGAAGAATTGAATATTGTCGACACTGTAGGAATGTTTATAACGATGAATCCTGGTTATGCCGGTAGAACTGAACTTCCTGAAAATCTGAAAACGCTATTTAGGTAACTATTTTAGAATTTGTGAAGCAGGTCCTTTAAACGGTTTATTTTAAAATAATGCTTTTCTTCTTATTCAGACCTTGTGCTATGGTTGTTCCTGATTTTGAATTGATTTGTGAAATCATGTTGGTCGCTGAAGGATTTCAAGAAGCTCGTTTGCTTGCCAGAAAATTTATAACACTATATACACTTTGTCGCGAACTTTTATCCAAACAAGATCACTATGATTGGGGCTTGAGAGCCATCAAATCAGTTCTGGTAGTGGCTGGAAAGTTAAAACGTGGTGACCGAAATAGACCTGAAGATCAAGTATTGATGAGAGCTCTTCGCGACTTCAATACACCGAAAATAGTGACTGACGATATACCAGTGTTCATGGGCCTCATTGGTAGGTGATGGACTTCCTTATAATTTCTGAAATTCACTGATCAATGAACAATTACATTAAATAGGAGACTTATTTCCTGCCCTGGATGTGCCAAGGAAGAGAGACTTAGATTTTGAAAAGATGGTCAGAGGTGCTGCATTAGACTTGAAGATGCAACCTGAAGATGGCTTTGTCCTGAAGGTATGATAAAACGATCATTAACCTGTCAATAATAGTTTACAACTAATTGGCCTTCCGGTTAGGTCGTTCAACTGGAAGAGCTTTTTAATGTCAGACACTCAGTGTTCATCGTGGGACTTGCGGGGACCGGAAAGACCCAAGTTTGGAAAACACTGAACAGAACGTATTTTAATCAAAAACGTAAACCTATATACAACGATTTGAATCCTAAAGCTGTAACCAACGATGAACTCTTTGGTATCATCAATCCAGCTACCAGAGAATGGAAGGATGGGTAAAAGACACAGAGTCTCATATAATGTTACTGATTATTAATCGTATTGAAAAAAACTTTACTTAGGTTGTTTTCCGTCCTAATGAGAGATCAGGCTAACATGATTGGCGATGGTCCCAAATGGATAGTATTTGATGGAGACATAGATCCAATGTGGATAGAATCACTGAACACTGTTATGGATGACAACAAAGTATTGACACTGGCTAGTAACGAAAGAATAGCACTGACCAAGCATATGAGACTTTTGTTCGAAATTTCCAACTTGAGGTTTTACCATAAAGTCATTTCTATTTTCGATTATTACCCATTTTTGCGTAAATCCATTTCAAAATTATTATTTCAGAACAGCCACTCCTGCCACTGTATCTAGAGCAGGTATCCTCTACATCAATCCGCAGGATCTGGGTTGGAATCCGTAATTTTGTTTTATATAAATATTTCTTAACGATTTTCCTTCGGGAAGATTTTTGAATTACGTTCAATCTTTCATCCACAGGTTTGTGACCAGTTGGATAGAAACGAGAGACAACTCAGAAAGAGCCAACTTAGTTATTCTTTTCGACAAGTATATACCGCCACTGTTGGAAGCGAGTAAGACTAAATTCAAGAAAATAACACCGCTACCTGAAATATGCCATCTGGAAATGTTGTGCAATTTGTTAGACTGCTTTTTAACAAAAGAAAACGTGCCAACTGACTGTCCTAAAGAATGGTACCGCTCGATCTGCTTAACAATTAAATCACAATTGTTAGTCACATTGTTTTATCGACTCTTTGTATATTGTTTGATCAAGGGTGGAAATATACTTTGCATTTGCATGCATCTGGGCCTTCGGTTCTGCCACATTTCAAGACCAGTTGGTTGATTGGCGCAATGAGTTCAGTAAATGGTGGGTGAACGAATTCAAGGCCATTAAATTTCCAGCGGGTGGAACCATCTTCAGCTACTACATAGAGAACGAAACGAAAAAACTTGTGCCTTGGAGCGAGAAAGTTGGGAAATTCGAATTGGACATGGACATACCCCTTCAGGTGTGAAATAAAAGATTATCAATTATTTAGCTGAAAAACAAAGTGACATCAAATTTAAGTACTGCCATTGTTTAGTCGACTCTGGTACCAACTGGTGAAACTGCACGACTTCGTTTCTTCATGGATCTACTGATGCAACGTAGGGTGCCAGTGATGCTGGTCGGTACTGCAGGTTCCGGAAAGAGTGTCATTGTTGCTGAGAAGCTATCGTCATTGCCAGACAATTATAACATAGCAAACGTTCCATTCAATTTCTACACGACTTCAGGTATATAAACGGTCTAAGGGATTCTCGAATATTTTGGATTCTGCTAATTTTATTTCCATCGATTAGAAATGCTACAGAGAATACTAGAGAAGCATTTGGAAAAAAAGGCTGGTCGTAACTTTGGACCACCCGGTACGAAACTTCTCGTGTACTTCATCGATGATATGAATATGCCTGAGGTAGATACGTACGGCACTGTTCAGCCGCATACACTTATTAGGCAGCATATGGATTACGGTCATTGGTAATGATAATAAATAATTTATCAGTAATACTGATAACAACGATTGTTTGAAAAATTTGTGCTATTTTATATTAGGTACGACAGAGTTAAGCTCACCCTGAAGGACATTCACAATACGCAGTACGTGTCCTCCATGAATCCTACTGCTGGCAGTTTTACTATAGATCCACGCTTACAAAGACACTTTGCAGTTTTTGCAGTAAGGTGCGATTAATTCATTAACACTAATAGATTTTAATATATCCAGTTGTAATAATCAATTATTATAACACTCGTTAATGCTAATCAAATCCATTACTAATTTACAGCTTCCCTAGTCAGGATGCTCTACAGACAATATACAGTCAAATGTTGTCGCAACATTTTGCAAATCCACAACAAAAGATTGGAATAGCAGTTCAAAAAGTCGTAGATTATATTATAGCAGCGGCCCTATTTCTTCATGAAAAAGTTACCGCCACTTTTCTACCAACTGCAATCAAATTTCATTATACATTTAATCTGCGCGACTTGTCCAATATATTTCAAGTATATTATAACTAATTTATTATGTTCTAGATATTATATTATTGATATGCGATAATTGAATTTCTTACAATTTCAGGGTTGTCTATTTGCCAATGGCGATACTATACCACTGCCAATGTCAGCAATCCGATTATATGCTCACGAGGCAACAAGAGTTTATAGCGATAAATTAGTAAATTACGAAGACAAAAAAATGTTCGATCAATTACTTCGAGATGCACTGAGAAAGAACATACCAGTAACGATAATAAATTTCATTTTATATATCTTATTTAATTACACGTAAAAACAATAATTAATATTGTACACAGGAACTGGATGAATCAATAGTCTTTGCGGAGCCTATCATTTACTGTCATTTTGCTGAAGGAATTGGAGAACCAAAATATATGCCAATTAGAGAATGGCCCCAATTGATAAAATTATTGGACGATGCATTAGCCAACTATAACGAACTGGTTAGATTATTTATAGAATTTTTATTAGTGATAAAAAAACCTTCTTATTTTTTAATTAGGTTTCCGCCATGAATCTGGTTATGTTCGAGGATGCCATGTACGATGTGTGTCGCATAAACAGAATCTTAGAAGCACCGAGAGGAAATGCACTTCTCGTGGGCGTTGGTGGAAGTGGAAAACAATCGTTGTCTCGTTTAGCATCATTTATATCATCATTAGAAGTAACATACTTAGTTCTAATAATATTATGGCCAATAACAATTACGAAGATCACTAATGACTCCTTATGATGCTTTGAAAAGGTTTTCCAGGTTCAACTCAGAAAAGGTTATGCACTCAATGATCTTAGGGCAGACCTGGCTCAACTGTACCTTAAAGCTGGTCTCAAAAATATTGGAATCACTTTCCTGATGACAGATTCTCAAGTTGCACAGGAAAAGTTCCTGGTTGTAGTTAATGATATGTTAGCATCCGGTGAGATTTCTGAATTGTTTCCCGACGACGAGATGGACAACGTCATTAATGGGGTTAGAAATGAGGTTAGCTGGATTCACTTGTATTCATATCTCCTTTTCAAAGCTATTTGCAGCTAACAATAAGTCAATATGGATCATCATGTTCAATCATCAGCATATGAGACAAATTTATTTGTGGTCATGAATTTTACTTCTCGTTAGTTAAACGTGACTATATAAGCATGATGTTTATATGTGTGTCTTGATTATTTTATCAGTCTTATAATTGTCTAATACTAGTGAAATCTTATCGATAGGTTAAACAAGCTGGAATTATTGATACGAAAGAGAATTGTTGGAAATTCTTCATTGATCGCGTGAGGAAACAACTGAAATGCATATTGTGTTTCTCGCCAGTTGGTGCAACCTTAAGAAAAAGAGCTAGGCAATTTCCAGCTTTGGTAAATTGCACTTCAATTAATTGGTTTCAAGATTGGCCGCAAAAAGCACTGGAATCGGTATCAGCTAGATTTCTCGAAGTGGGTAAAAAATTGAATACAAAAATTTCATGAATTGCGTAATGTATTTATCATTTTCTAGGAGCTTGAGGAACTACCGACCGAGCTTCGAACATCGGTTTCCCTCTTCATGTCTTTTGTGCATATGAGCGTGAACGACACTTCGAAAATCTATTTGCAAAATGAAAAGAGATATAATTACACTACACCTAAGTCATTTTTGGAACAAATTGCCTTGTATTCTAAGCTTTTGGCCGAGAAGACATATGACTTGAAAGCAATGATTATTAGATTAGCAAATGGTCTGACTAAACTAGCCAGTTGTGCTGGGCAGGTACCAGATATAAACCTGAATCAAAGTTTTCAACTATGTTCACTGTTCATGTTCATTTAGGTGGACGAACTGAAAGCCGTTTTAGCTGTTCAGGAAGTAGACCTCAAACGAAAGAATGAAATCGCTGACAAGATCCTAGCTGAAGTCCGAGCTGAGAATACGAAAGCCGAAGTAGAGAAGTCCATAGGTGGGTAATTAAAAAAATACAGGACTAAGAAATTTTCTTAAATATTTATATAGTGCAATGAGAATCATTTAATCATTTAGCATCCGAGGAGGAAGCCAAAGTGGCTGAAATTAAAGAGAGGGTCTCGGAGAGGCAAAAAAGATGCGACGAAGACTTGGCCAGAGCAGAACCAGCAGTTAGACAAGCAGAAGCTGCTTTGGATACCTTGAATAAAGTAATGTACATCATTAGGAATGACTGATGAGCAACGAGGAATATTATTTTCGTTATGACTTGAATGTATCTTTTTAATTACTTTCTAGAACAATCTAACTGAATTGAAGTCATTTGGTACGCCACCTGATGCAGTAGCGAACGTAGCCCAGGCAGTTTTGGTATTATTTTCACCGAAAGGCAAAGTACCACGTGATCGTAGTTGGAAAGCTTGTAAAGTAATGATGGGAGCCGTAGATACGTTTCTATCACAATTGCGAAATTACGATAAAGAGAATATCCATCCTGACGTTGTGAAAGCTATTCAACCTTATATTAACGACAAAGGTTTGTTCTCTTGAATGCTGAATGTTCGTGACGGGTTAAGGTTTAAAATTCTATTTTTACCTATACAACAGATTTTGAACCTGATTTCATCTATTCCAAGTCACAAGCTGCAGCTGGTCTCTGCAGCTGGGTCAAGAATATCATGGTCTTCCATTATATAAATGAGAACGTAAAGCCTCTAAGAGCTGCTCTAGCACAAGCCAATGCTGAACTGAAAGCTGCAATGGATAAATTGAATGCACTGCGAGCTCGTTTGGCTGTAAGAATTTTCATTTTGTTAATATTTCCTTATCATACAGGATATCAACGATCTTTTTGAGTCATGTAAAAAGAAAAATTATCCTTAGTTGGCCTTATTTGATTTTTTAGGAATTGCAAAAAATGCTTGACATTTTGGGTGAAAAAATGAACGTGGCTTTAGCAGAGAAACAAAGATGTCAGGACGAGGCTGACAATACTGCCATGATAATTGACTTGGCTAATAGATTGGTCAATGGTCTTGCTTCAGAGAAAATACGTTGGGCAGAAACTGTGCAAGTGTAGGTAGAATTGATAGGATCTCTGCAATTTAATCTAACATGGATGAACTAAGGTTATTAATAAATTTATTATTCCGTGCATGCAGGTTACAGAATTCAGGGGTTACTATACCGGGTGACGT
Source organism: Calameuta pygmaea (assembly GCA_031762395.1). Classification (NCBI taxonomy): domain Eukaryota; kingdom Metazoa; phylum Arthropoda; class Insecta; order Hymenoptera; family Cephidae; genus Calameuta; species Calameuta pygmaea. Next base: position 25,982 of record JASANN010000385.1, on the reverse strand, counting down.
ACTTCTTGTAACTGCCTTTATATCATACGTGGGATGCTTTACTAGAAAGTACAGAATGGATTTGATTAATCTGCATTGGTTACCATTTTTGGCAAGTTTGCAAATTCCCATACCGCAAACACCTAATTTGGATCCACTATCGTTGCTGACTGACGATGCACAGATTGCTCAATGGAACAACGAAGGCAACATATTAATAATGTTCAGCTTTATTTGACGATTGAGTTATTTTTAACTTTTTAATGAATAATTAGGACTACCAACCGATAGAATGTCATCCGAGAATGCCACGATTCTAACTAATTCCGCAAGATGGCCACTTATGATCGATCCACAGCTTCAGGGTCTAAAATGGATCAAAAGCAAATACGGTGACGAATTAAAAATTCTCAGACTCACCCAAAGAAATTACTTGGACATGATTGAATTTGCCATATCAAATGGCCAAGTGGTATTATTAGAAAATATTATGGAATCGGTTGATGCTGTTTTGGATCCCATTCTTGGAAGAGTTTTAGTAAAGAAAGGCAGGCAAGTTAAATCTGGAAATACTCCAAATATTCATATACCTTATACTCTGATTAAAAGAATTATCGATTCAGGGCCATCAAAATTGGAGACAAGGAAATTGATTATAATCCCCAGTTCCGGTTGATCCTACAAACAAAATTAGCAAATCCTCATTACAAACCAGAAATGCAGGCTCAGACTACACTGATCAACTTCACTGTCACTAAAGATGGTTTGGAAGAGCAGCTACTCGGCGAAGTAGTGAAAGCTGAGCGTCCCGACTTGGAATCCACTAAAGCAGAATTAACTAAGCAACAAAATACTTTTAAGATAACGTTAAAGACACTTGAGGACGATCTACTTCACAGGTATTAATAATTAAGAACAATTGATAATAAAAAGAACAATCTGAAGAATGTGAATATTTTCCATACATTAAGGTTGTCCTCTGCTGGCCCAAATATTTTAAGCGACGTGGCTTTGGTGGTGAATTTAGAAACAACCAAAAAAACAGCAGCTGAAATTGAGATAAAAGTAGCTGAAGCTAAAGTGACATCAGTTAAGATAGACGAGGCCAGAGAATGGTATAGGCCAGCAGCATCCAGAGCCAGTATCTTGTATTTCATCTTGAATGACCTCAACAAGATAAACATGCTGTATCAATTTTCATTGAAGGCATTCAGTGTGGTTTTTCAAAATGCCATAAGATTTGCCGAAAATTCAGATAACTTATCTAAACGCGTACTACTATTAATAGACAGTATAACTTATATGGTCTTCCTGTACACTAGTAGGGGTCTCTTTGAAAGTGATAAGCTGATATTCCTCTGTCAAATGATAGTACAGGTCGGTTAAAAAGAAATGACAAGATTTCACATACTTCATGGTATATTAAATGACAATTATCTTATTAGATACTGCTTCAAACTAAAGAAATATCTGAACCTGAATTGGATTTTTTGTTGAGATTTCCGTACACACCGAATCTTACAAGTCCTGTAGAGTTTCTTAATAATACCAGCTGGGGTGGTATCAAGTTTCTCAGTGGCATGGATGACTTTAGGAATCTTGATCGCGATATAGAGGGCGCTGCTAAAAGATGGAAGAAATTTGTAGAATCGGAAACGCCAGAACGCGAGAAATTTCCACAGGAATGGAAGAATAAAACTGCACTTCAAAGACTCTGCATGATGCGTTGTCTACGATTGGATCGAATGACCTATGCAGTGAGGTAAATCAGTAAAAATTTTATCGATTCATGCAAGCAATTTTCTAACAGACAATTCTTTTATAATCTACAATTGGTACTAGATGTTTTGTAGAAGAAAAGCTTGGTCCAAAATTCATCGAATCTAGATCACCCCCATTTGAAAAATCTTACGAGGAGACCAGTGCAATAACACCTGTCTTTTTTATATTATCACCTGGAGTAGATCCTCTTAAGGTAGAAATCAAAACAATATTTGAATTTAAATAATCTTGGAATCATTGGCAATAGTTCCTCTGTATTTAGGATGTTGAAAAGCTGGGTAAACGTCTAGGCTTCACGTTTGACGGTCGAAACTTTCACAACGTGTCGCTTGGTCAAGGTCAGGAGCCAGTTGCTGAAGAAGCTATGGATTTGGCAGCTGCCAATGGCCATTGGGTGATACTTCAGAACGTGCATTTGGTAAAAAATTGGTTACCAAGTTTAGAAAAGAAAATGGAGCAACTGTCAGATGATCCTCATCCAAATTATCGTCTATACATCAGCGCCGAACCTAATGCAGATCCTCATGAATCTATAGTACCTCAAGTGAGCTTAAAATACAAAATATTCTGCATAAAATGTAAGTAATCATTTTCAATAGACGTTTCAGTACATAAAGGATTAAAAATTGTTCTAGGGTATATTGGAATCTGCTATCAAAATCACAAACGAACCACCGACAGGGATGCATGCTAATATTCACAAAGCTTTAGATAATTTCAACCAAGAAACTTTGGACTCTTGTACAAAAGAGTCAGAGTTCAAGGCAATACTTTTTGCGCTTTGTTATTATCATGCAGTTGTCGCTGAACGCAGGAAGTTTGGTCCTCAAGGATGGAATAGGGTAATGGACCGGTTAATTGAGTTAAAGTGATTAAAATTGAATATCTTCTTTCTTTCCTTTTTATTTTAGTCTTATCCTTTCAATGTCGGGGACTTGACCATCAGCGTGTCGGTGCTAATTAATTATTTAGAAAATAATACTAAAGTACCCTGGGAAGATTTAAGATATTTGTTTGGCGAGATTATGTATGGTGGACATATCACTGACGATTGGGATAGAAGATTATGCAGGACTTATCTATTGGAGTATCTTCAGCCTGAACTAGTAGATGGAGATTTGTACTTAGCTCCTGGATTTTTATCACCGCCAAACAGTGACTATCAAAGTTATCATCAATACCTGGATGATTTTTTACCACCCGAAAGTCCAATTCTCTATGGACTTCATTCGAACGCTGAAATAGGTAGGTACAGATGTCGTGGATCTAATTAATATTGTCACGAACGTAGATGCTTACAAAGAACATGAATATTCATAAATTCCAGGTTTCCTGACTGTCACTTCTGAGAATCTTTTTAAAACTGTTCTGGAAATGCAACCAAGGGATACTGGCGAATCAACTGGAGCTGGCATGTCCCGTGAAGAAAAAGTTAGGGGTTTGATTGAGGATCTGCTGGACAAACTTCCTGAAGAGTTCAATATTGCTGAACTCATGAGCAAAGTAATTATATGGAGTAACATTGATATTACGTTTCATATTGATGTTCTTTTAGGTGGAGGACCGAACGCCATTTATCATTGTAGCCTTTCAAGAGTGCGAAAGAATGAATATACTTTGCGGTGAACTCAAGAGGTCACTTCGCGAATTAGAACTTGGTTTAAAAGTTAGATAAACAGTTATTTCGCGTTTATAATATGTATATATTTCAACAAATTATTCTGCTTGATATCTTACAATATTCAGGGTGAATTGACAATTAATGCTGACATGGAAGACTTGCAAAATTTTCTATACATGGACTCAGTTCCACCATCTTGGACAAAAAGGGCATACCCATCCAGTCTTGGATTAACAAATTGGTTTGCTGATATGATGAACAGGGTGGCTGAGTTATCCAACTGGACAGCTGACTTTAATGTATGGCATTTGATACCTAATCTCTTATCAAGATGATATTATTGATTTTTAATTATGCATACTAATTGGATTTTACAGTTACCATCGTCAGTCTGGCTAGCAGGTTTTTTTAATCCTCAGTCATTCCTAACTGCCATAATGCAACAGACAGCAAGGAAAAACGAGTGGCCCTTAGATAAGATGTGTTTACACTGTGATGTCACTAAGAAACAAAAGGAAGAATTTACGTAAGATTTTCAATCGTTTCTGGTTTATTAATTTAGAATTGATGTCGTGATCTCATGCGTAACCTCATGTGTTTTAGAGCGCCTCCAAGAGAAGGAGCATATGTCAATAGTCTTTATATGGAAGGAGCCAGGTGGGATATGGCGCTGGGAGCAATTGCTGAATCCAAACTGAAGGAATTATTCCCACAAATGCCGGTCATTTATATTAAGGCTATTACACAGGATAAACAGGAACTGAAAAATGTGTATGAGTGTCCCGTTTATAAAACGAGGGGTCGCGGACCGACTTATGTTTGGACATTTAATCTTAAGAGCAGAGACAAGCCTACCAAGTGGACCTTAGCTGGGGTTGCTATTCTGCTTCAGATATAATTATTAAAATATTGCATATATTTTAGACATACAAATAAGATTGTATGACGAATAATCAAATTTAATAATAAACAAAGAAAAAGTAAAAATGTACAAGCGAACGTAGGAATAAATCGAATTTATCGAGTATAAATTAAAAATAACTGTTCACGTCATTGGATCAGTCAAAGTGTAATCAGAGATGAGTGTCTGGTGTACATCCAGAGAGGAGAAGGGAGATGCACAACGCTACGGTTTTAGGCGATACCAAAATCATGGCGCTAAATCGTAGCGGCGAGTCTGGAACTAATTTTTCGTGGTTCATATATGTACATTTGTACTTCATATACTGTATCATTATCGCATTTGTCGAATAAATTATCTGTAAACACTTATACACGTTTATACTGTTTTGCCCTCTACGAATATCCCAGAGTACGAATGAGTTCTGTCTCTATCTTACTCTCCTCCGTCCTAACAGAATCCTTCTCCTACTTCTCCCCCTTATACTTTGACAGCCCTTTTTAGCTGTACTTCATATTCTCTGTCATTATTTCCATTCCATCTCTGCCATATTATCCATATCTTGACTTCGCTTTTCTTCATCCTTACTACCTTCTACGATAAAATGATTCGAAAAGTAACTTGAAAATCGCATCGTCGAAATTTCAATGGAGTAATTCATATTGAAGGAACTTGCATTAGTTCGACTATTCGCCGATAAGGGGGCAGCAGCTCCTGGGCTGAATATGTGGCGCCATCTCTACGAGAATCAATGAACTTCCTCCGATCAAAAAATTCTGAAATCGCATCGTCGAAACTTTAGTGGGTCAATTCTTATTAAAGAATTCGCATTAGTTCGTTTTTGCGCCGATAAGGGCAGCGCCTCCTGGGGAGAATAAGTGGCGCCATCTTTGAGAGAACCAGTGAACTTTCTCCCATCAAAGAATTTCGAAATCGAAACTACAGTGGTTTAATTCTTATTAAAGGATTCGCATTAGTTCGTATTTTCGCCGATAAGGGGGCAGCACCTCCTGGGTAGGATAAGTGGTGCCATCTCTGAGGGAACCAGTGAACTTTCTCCCATCAAAGAATTCCGAAATCGAAACTACAGTGGGTTAATTCTTATTAAAGGATTCGCATTAGTTCGTATTTTCGCCGATAAGGGGGCAGCACCTCCTGGGTAGGATAAGTGGTGCCATCTCTGAGGGAACCAGTGAACTTTCTCCCATCAAAGAATTCCGAAATCGAAACTACAGTGGGTTAATTCTTATTAAAGAATTCGCATTAGTTCGTATTTTCGCCGATAAGGGGGCAACACCTCTTGGGCAGGATTAGTGGCGTCATCTCTGAGAGAACCAGTGAACTTTTTCCCATCAACGAATTCCGAAATCGAAACTACAGTGGGTTAATTCTTATTAAAGAATTCGCATTAGTTCGAATTTTCGCCGATAAGGGGGCAGCACCTCCTGGGCAAGATAAGTG